>JAPMOB010224023.1:0-26063 GCA_029875015.1 Lepomis gibbosus
ATATTGTGTTAAATGCTGTGAACACATTCACAGTTTGTGTTAATTTAAAACTACACATAACTCTGTGTAAAAAAGTTGAACTCTTCCAACACAATTTTATTTGATATTGACACAAAATGTGTAGACTAGAGTGTTACACATAATTTGTGTAATTATTTTACACATTCCTTCTAAGAGTGAAGACTCCACCTTCTCATCAAAACTCCATTATCTAGAAAAAACATAGCAGGCTGTTCACTCTCTTCTGTAGCCACTGCCGCAGAGGAAAGCCAAGGTTAACGAAGGGTCATTTTTCTGAGCACAAATCAACATTTCTCTGGTTACATTTAAACCCTCTCTGCCTCGGCATAAAACACATCAGACTCATTAGCACAGGATCGTCTGTTCAAATTGTCCTCCATGGGGAAACTGGCGAGGAGGCTCCTTCTCATAGCCATAAACGAGTCAGGCAAATCTACCGCCTCCCCGAGTTTACGCATTTGGGCGCGCGTAATTGCGCACGCAAGCCATTTACGTCTATTGTTGGCATGATATTTTATTTTTGTGTAGATATATCTATTAGTATATTGGACACTGGGTGGCAGTGATTAGATGCACATGGTTGTATATAGAGGGCATAGGTGACAGGAAGTCACCCAGGCACAGGTTGGGGGAGCACAAACAGTTCTTCACAGGAAACAAGATAAATCAACCGGTATGTTCACCTGTTTGCACGATTTACTCCTGCAATAAAACACAAATCTCAACTGCTATAATCTCTCCGGAAAATCATCTTGTGTGTCTGCGTAAGTTCACACCTACCTGTGCATGATGGCAAATACAGTGGAAAACTATAAGCTAAAGGTACAGCGAGGAAAAATTGCCATTACTGGCAGAAAACACATTTGGCACAGACACGGCGGGGAGCACAGGCACGGTGCGACAACAAAAGGCTCATCGACAACTTCTGGTGGAGGAAACACATTTCCCCCAGCTAAATCCTTATCAAGAATGAACGAGACACCACTAATCGGAAAACGGGAGCGCACGCCTACTTTAACGTGTCCCGTCACAAGAGGCTAATGCAAATGGACCTTGTGTAGCGGGGCCTTAAGTACACTCATTTTAATCCCCCACACTAAAACATCAGCATTACAGGAGGTCTCGTTTGAAAACTGTAAGAAATGAGTGGTAGGCAACTGTATCTCTTACTGGCACCTTATCCTTTTCCTCACCAGTTGAGGTGTAACGCCAAAATCTGTGACCTATCAGATTCTGTGACTACACCCAAACGACGATGTTTTCCTAACCATAAGCAAATACTTTTGGTGCCTAAACCCAACCAAGCTACAACTGCTTCACATCGTCCACAAAGCCTCTGGCGCTTAACTTCCCATTTGGGTCACAGAATCTGATAGGTCACACATTTTGGTGTCACACCGGTCTAGGGGCCCAGTCGCAACACGAACACTACCCCATCTTCCCCAAGTCCCAAGGAGCCACATGAGCACAACGTAGACTATTAAGAAATAAGATGGTGAATTTATTTATAACAGATGAAAAACAAGTAAGGAGTTACTTCAGGGAAAGAAATCAACCTGTCAAACAAACAAAAATCAACCACAAGAAACTGACCTCCCACAAACAAGAGAAAAAGAAGACAACGGAACTGGTGGCCCACCCTTACTTAAACAAGGTCAGACTGTGGCCTGTTGGGAGAGGAGGAGGATGCCAAGATGCCCCGCGCAGCCACCGCCATCTTATCCGCTTGCAAACCATCAGGAAGCAACCAATCATCTGCCGCGAGGTGGAACCGCCGCCACCAACCCCCCTGATGTTGTGGCACAGACCTATTTACATCATAAACAAAACAGGTGGCAATAACACTGGACATAGGCATAATCTAAAGCTCCCAACTTAAGACCGCAGTCCTACTAGGGTCTTTCGTGTCCAGTCAAACATTTCTTTAGATGGTAATATAATTGGGATTTTCTCTATGTTTTATTTATTTTTATCACATGCAAAAAAATATAAATTATATGTCTCAAAGTAGGCTATAAGAACTTTGAAATTGTCTTATTATTATACGTTTTATTACATGTATCTATAGCCTACTGTCTACACTTGTTATATTTTAGTATTTATTTGATGTCAGTCTTACAAATAGCGATTAAAATCTTTAACTCTAAAACAACGTCTGCTTACAAAGTGATTATATGCTAATTTGTGGCCTTTGAGGAGTCAAAAGTTAAGTTTCTCAATGTGAATTTGGGGTTTCAACGTTTGGTAAACAAATGCTTTAATGTTACCTCTAAATTACCGATTCAAATACCAGTTTAAACACGCGCTATTCACGCAACCACACCTATGTTAAAAACAGGTTGAACGGGTTAAAAGGGGTTCAACTTTACATTTGTTCCCGAAAGGGCAATTTAGGTCACCGAGATAGGTCACCGTCAAGCTAATATAAATCATATATATTCCTATAATTTTCAAAATAAAACACTTACTGCTTGCAACTTGCACGCAATTTTTAGATTTACCTTGAAAGTTAATTCTTTAAATAGTAATTTGTCTAATAATTAAATACATTAATACAAACGGTCTTTAGTGGACCAAAATGCACAACATGAAACACAAAAGAATAAAGTAGCAAAATATGGAAAAACTCAAGCGAATTAGTGTAGGTGTGGTTGTAACATGGGGAGAGTTGTAACAACACCAATTCCACCAATTAGAGATAAGAAAGGAGTCATGAGATCATTTCAGATCATCTTCCCCAGCTCTCAGGCATGGTGGTTGTCATGGAGGGAAACAGGCACATTCAGAATATACAGAGGAAAAAAATTGAGGTCAGAAAGTACATTTTTTTGACCAAGAATATATTTTGTTTAGCATTGATACTACTGCAGATACAACTGTTTGACTTGAAGGAACATTATGTATTTGACATCAATTCACGTGGTCTTTTAGAGCACTGAATTAGTGCCATTTGTAGTAAACAAATGTGGGTACACTGTATTAAAGTTTGAGAACCTTAGCAAAAAAAATTTAGCAAGTCATAGTTCCTGAAGCAAAAGCTACAGGCAACAGTGGTGGACAAAGTATTCAGATCCTTAAGTAAAAGTACTGATACCTGACTTTAAAAATACTCTGTTAGAAGTTAAAGTACTGCATTAATAAAGTATGTAAGTACAATTAGGAAAATGCTCTGAAAGCATCAAAGTAAAAGTACTCAATGCAGAATGAAAAATGTTCCCTGTGACTGTTAGTATAGGCTACTATTATTATATTATTATTACTGCATTAATGTAAAAGCAGGGTTTTACTGTTGTAGTTGGTGGAGGTTGAACCATTTTCTATCACACCGCAATTAACTTTTTTCATTATATTCATTATATTACTCTGCTGATAATTTTCTCCATTCATCGTTTGAAACTAGTGATAATCGTTGTCACAGTTAAACAGAGCCCAAAATGACACCTTCACAATGCTTGTTTTGTCCGTCTAAAATTACAGTAAAATAATTAAAATGAAAAGCTGCAAATCTTCACATTTGTGAAGGTGCAACCATGTTTTAACATGAAAAATGATTCAAACAAATGTCAAAATAGCTGCCAGTTACATTTCTGTCAAACAACAAATGTACTATGAACTGTTGGTAGTCTAATTTATAACAAAACATCATATTTTTTAAACTCTTCATATGTTTTCTATGTTTGTAAAATAACTATTAAAGGAAGCTGTTACATAAATGTAGTGAATTAAAAAGTAGCCAACTATATTTCCATCTGAGATATAGAGGAGTAGAAGTAGAAAGTGGCATGAAAATAAAACTCTAAAAATACAAAAACTTGTACGTAAGTACAGTACATGAGGACATGTACTTAGTTACTTTCCACCAATCTCAACCTAATCTAAAATGTTGCTGTCTGAAGCACATTTAATGACTTTATTTTGAAGGAACACTTCCGGTCCCAGCCTCTCGCTCGCTAGCCTGTGCTAACTTGACTAACAGGTATATATAAGTATCTCTCCCGCAGCCGCCGTGTGCTGCTGGGAGGTTCTCCGTGCAGCTGGAGGTATCATCCGCGCGACACCGGGACCGAGCAGCCGTTAACATCCGTCATCCCTCCGCAGTAGAAACATGGCGCTGAGCCTTCTACAAAAGCTTCAAGTATGTCTCGTCAAGGCGTTCATGGGAGTCCTCTTCGCAGTTTTTCAGTTCTTCTCCCCTCGGAGATCAGTTATGTCCGGGAAGAAGCTGCCGCCAGTCAGCAACCCGCTGCTGCTCCTGTCAGCGACGCAGCTCGCCAAGAAGATCCGGCGTAAAGAGGTGTGTGTACGGGCGCGTTCAAAACCCTCAAATAATCTATTAACTCATTGAACTGTTTTGGGTGAAAGGTTGTTTACACTCACAAAAGTTACATAAGCTGCTTGTTTTTAAATCTGGCTAGTCACGTGTCAGGTTTTTCTTTACATTAGTGCAGCTTGTTTCTCAAGAGCAAAACCTTCTTCTCAGCAAAGCTACCTGCACCTGTGTGGGCCACTCTGCGGATCTTTGTCCAACAGGTGTCTTGTCTTTGCAAGTCTACAAGCCTTTGAGGCAGCAACACGTGGAGAAACCGCACACACCCGGGGCTTGTTATCAGTGTCAACCTTGTTATATACAGTCTATGGTGTCAGCAATGTTATAATACTACTACTACTACTAATAATAATAATACATTTTATTTATAATACACTTTACATTTCAACGAAATCTCAAAGTGCTACAGTAGCAGGGGGTTAAAAACAGTTCCCAAAATATAACAAAATCAACAAATAGCAATAAAACGCCATAAAAATAAAACACTTAACACTAATTTAGTGTAATTTTTGACTCTTTTTGGAGTTAAAATTAACACTTCTTAACTCCCTCCAGTGTTAAGTCTTCTTAACACTTTTATGAAGTGTTAGATGTTAAGAGGATCATTTGTTTAACTACACAAGTGTTAGCCTCATAACATTTAAATGTGTAAATACAGCTCTGCCATATTCCTAAAAAGATATTTGGATAATAAAGTTTGCAAATTATAAGTGTTATGGGCCTTTCAGGCACATGCTTGTGCTGCGCCAGGGCTGTGTTTTTGCTGCATCCAGCAACACTTCCAAGTTCAGCTTAGTTCAACTTTTGTGCCTCACCCAGTGAAAAGCCTATCAGGGTGGCTGGTAACAGGGTGGCGACATGAGTTGCAAAACGACCAGGTGTTAGTAGAGCAAAACAAAATATAACATTAACAGACGCTGCTTGCTTATCAGACGTTTACAACCAGATCAAAAGCACGCCCCCTTGTTTCTGTTTTGACACAAATTATTATTAACATAATGGATTTGAGTCCAGAGTAGAATTAACTCTACATTTACTCAAATTTAACTCTTCTCAATTTGCTGTGTACACAACAGAAAGTGCGAGTTTCATTTTATTGACACAGGTTGGACTTTGTTTGTTGATGAGCACGTTATTTTGTAAGGCATCCACAGCAAGTAGGAGAAACACCATAAGCCTCAGGCCTCTTGTGTTTTCTTGTAGGGCAGTATATTGTGCAGTTGTTGCTTTTATGTAGAGCTGAAACATGGTTAAATACCCATGTTGATAGATTTGGCATTTTCAAGCAAACATGTTTTAATTTCATTCTGTGAAATCTAGATATCTTTAGGTTTCCTTCTTAGTATTTGATGATAGAAAACCATCTGAGACTTTCACAGTCCTTATTATGTTTGCATCAGTGGAACAAACTTATATCAATGTACTTTTACAAAGAATATTTTCTTCCTGCTGCCCTCTCTATTTTTAGGACACACCCGTTTCATATTTTTATCTGGAGGAAAGCACTGCGTTTTTTCTTAAATCTGGCACGCTGATGTTTTCTGTTCTGTGACGTGTGTGTGACACATTTATATAGTCTGAATGTTGTGTTTCTGCAGGTGTCGAGTGTGGAGGTGGTGCAGGCTTACATTGACAGGATCCAGGAAGTCAACCCTCTTGTGAACGCTGTTGTAAAAGACAGGTAAGAAACAATCATTCGTTCTGTTGTTCTCTAGAGCGGCAACGTTTACTCGATTAATCGATCAAAAGAAAGTTAGTCGGAAACTATTTCGATAATCGAATAATCATTTAATAAATTTTTTGAAGCATATATTTGCTGGCTCCGTGTGGGCCTGCAACTGATATTATTTTCATTACGAATTAGTCTGTTGATGTTGGATCATTTTCACGATTAATGGATCAGTTATTTAGTCCAGAAAATGGTGAAAAATGTTGATTGGTGTTTCCCAAAGCCCAAGATGATGTCCTCAAACGCCTCACTTTGTCCTGAACCAAAGATATCCAGTTTACCATCATAGAGGAGCCAGAAAATATTCACGTTTGGAAAGCTGGAATCAGAGAATTTGGACATTTTCTTAAAAGATTACTCAAAGCGATTAATCGATTATCAGAATCGTTGGCGATTATACACACAAACAGGTGACTGACAAAAACACTAGAAGGAACAAAGGAAACATTAGCAGGCCTGTTTTTGAAACTAGACCCTCGCCACTTCCACTCCATCACAGAGCGTCCTCTGGGCAGAGTCACTCTCACAGCCAGACTGAGTTCCCGCAGTGTATTAAAACAGCGGCCAACTTTCGGATGAACCTCTCCCTTAGCGTAAATAGGATCTGAAGTTATAGATTACTCACTCACGTTTATCAAACAACAGCTGTATTAAGATTCAGGACTGATGGTGAGGAAAAGGGTTTTGCTATAAGGAAACTGAAACCATTTGTCATTTATTTTATGATCGTGTATGTACCAACTTATTTTGGTTTGATTGGCTTTGGATGGCACTTAAGTTGGCAGACCATCCCTTTGAGCACGCAAACGGAGTCGATGTAGGCAGGCAGAGGGAGTAGCTTTTGGAAAGGCCCTTGGGCTGAGAGGCTGCCGGCTCATGACAAAGCACGTGATAGGAAACTGAATATTTTTGGGGTACAAAATGTATTTGACTCCATCTTTTGACAAAGTGAAGTAGAAAAACTGAAATTTGTTGCTGCTGATTAATTATATAACTTAATAACTGTCATGGTTACAGCCACATTTACACTATGATGAAAATAAAGTTCTTTAGCAATTCAGTTGGCTCAAATGATTATTTTCTCTCTCTCTGTCCAGGTTCGATGCTGCTCTCCAGGAGGCGGCCCAGGTGGACAAGCTGATTGAGGAGGAGACTGGAGGAGAGGAGGTGCTGGAGGACCGACTGCCGTTACTGGGAGTCCCGCTCTCTGTCAAAGAGTGCTTCGCCCTCCAGGGTAACTTCCAGAAATTAATATCCCGTAGGGTTGGGCGATGTCTACGTAATATCCATCTCGGGTAAAATCTTGGAGAGAGTTCCAAGGAAGTTGCGAAGCATATTTAAAAGTTATAAAAATAACAATGTTTAAAAACAGTGCTTAAAAACAGCTTTGCGTTAACAAGGCGGTATAATTTGTAAATTTTTTTGATCTTTTTTTGCGGGGGGTGGCGGGTTTACAATCATGGTGCCTGCTCAACGTTGTGATGTCTGTCAGCCCAACCTTAATATCCCATCAGTCTCTTGAAATCTGGCACTACTAGTTTGACTCGACGTTCAACAGTGGCGGTAACGTATAGCGGAGAAATGTTAACTTCCTTCTGAATACATCATGTTGTTGATGGCCTCATGATGAAAAGACAGCTAACAATGGCTTTGAAACTGAAAAACGTCTTTTACTTTGGAGTTTATTCGACGTGTTTCCGTGTTGCAGGCATGCCCTACACTTCAGGTTTGCTGTCCAGACGAGGAGTCACGGCCACCGTCGACACTCCATCGGTGGCCCTGCTGAAGAGAGCGGGGGCCATCCCGCTGGGCGTCACCAACACCAGTGAGCTGTGTATGTGGAGCGAGTCCCACAACCACCTCTATGGCATCACCAGAAACCCGTACGACCTGGACAGGACACCAGGAGGAAGTTCAGGTTAGCAGCTGTTTAGCATCTGGGCTGGGGACGCTGCTGTTGACTTCAGGGCTCGGGGTCAAGAAGCATTTATTCTGAACATCTTATTGCAGGAGTCTCTCTCTTTGTGTCCAGGAATGGCCCTGATGATCATGTCACGCTGCAGACACACAAACCCAGAGGCTCTGGTTCCTGAAAGGGGAACTCTTAAAGGGGGAGGGGAAATCTGTTTCCTGTTACGTGTGTGGAAAAAAGTTGTAAAAAACCTTTTATGTCTTCCGAGGGAGCCGCGCAAAATTGATAAATGATAAATTGCCTCCAGTGATGTCACTTGAGTCAGCCGGGGCTGAAGACTACAGGTTTGAAAAATGACAAACAATATATGGCTGCAGAGTTGGACAGAAGTGAGCTTACCAGACCTCGGTAGCCTGCTCCTCCACCCTGCTTGAGGCTACAGAGACAGCTACTAGCATGACGCAGCCAAATCTCCAACCAAACTGCCTGTGGTTGAGATGCATTGTGGGTAATGTAGGCAACATGTTTTAATAAGGAAGAAGAATGAGTGCATCAGCTTTTCACTGTCAGTCATCAGTCTGACCATGTTACTGGGGTGCAATGCCAAATCGGTGGATGAGAATTTTAAAGCTGTTATTTGTTTTTAATATTACTTCAACAGTTTTTGACCACAATTTATGGTTTATTCACACACAAGGTTAAATAGATATACAATAGATAAACTGATCATAACTCAAAATGTTGACTCTCTTTCTCATTGCATTTATTTAGCAAACGTTTAGGGCTGTAGGAAAGGAGGACTCTGGATCTCGTGCAAAAAGGAAATCCAGTCTGAGAGTCTTTTAGAGCTGAGCAGGCGTCAGAAGACGCCTCGCAGGACAGTGCAGGCAAAGTGGAAGCTCCTCTCTGTGGAGCACAGACGAGAAAGACAAAGAGTCAGGAGCCGAGCAAACAAGGGAAGCAACAAATAGAGTTTAGAACAGGTTTTTAAATACTACACGTCTTGTTTTCAGGTGTGTTTAAGAGCCACAGGGGACTAGATGATTGGAGCCTAGGGAGGAAAGCCAGGAACGCCACGCCCAGACACACAAACACAGGGACAGATAAACAGGTGACCGACAAAAACACTAGGAGGAACAGAGGAAACATTAGAGCTGAAACGCTGCAACAGCCGGATCATGACAGCAAAAGCTTTCAAACTCTAAAGTAACAGGAGCTACGTGTCTTTTGGAAGAGGAGCTAACCAAAACTCAAATAAAACTCTTTTCAGTGCTACAGTTAAACATACAGTGCAACAGTGTTAAGTTAAACATTAATAAGATCAGATAAAAACATTACATAAAGGCAATAAAAGGCTTCTTGTTGTCCAGGACAGTAGGTGTCATTTACACTGGGGGCGATGGGGACATGTCCTCACCACTCTTTGAAAGCATTTGCTAAAAGTTTTCTGCAAATTAGCTTGTAACAGGAAATGTTAAATAACAATTACAAATTCCACGAGAAAGGTTAACTTGCGCACTATGAATGAATGAATAAGATGCAAATATAGAAGAAACAGATCTTGTCCAAAAAAGTAACTTAGGTTAAAAGAAAAGCTGCTGATTACTGCATTGTATTCAATAATATTTTTATATTCTGAATTGTCACCAGCCACATGAATTTTGTTTCCGTTCATATAAATAAAGAAAATGTCTCTAGAATGAAATTAAGAGTTTAAAAGAGAGCTCAAAATCTTCCCCCAATCAAATAACCTTTCAATATTTCTCATAAATAGCATTGGAGTATCTTGTTGTCTTGCTCTCCTGACTCCAATATTGTGTGTTATCACGTCTTGTGGACGTGTTTTTTCACACCCCTAATGAGGACTACAATACTAAACCAATATTCGGATCTTATGTATCGTATTATAGCATACTGTGACATTATTAATTAGGTGATGTTACTATGTGTTCTGGAAAATGTAATATACAAGAACAGTGTCTGTTAATGTTGAAGTAGTCTTCCTCATTGAGATGCTCAGCTAGTTTTGTTGATATCATATAGCCAATGGCTCTCAGCTGAAGCTAAAGGCACCTTGGGGAGTTTTTGAGCTGCCAGATTCACCAAATTATGTCTCTCCTCTCTCTGTTTGTCTCCTCTTTGACTGCCTCAGGTGGGGAGGGCAGTATACTGGGAGCAGCAGGTGCAGTCATCGGCGTGGGCTCAGACATCGGCGGCAGCATCCGAATGCCCTGTTTCTTCAACGGTATATTTGGCCATAAAACCACTCCCGGTAAGAGAAACTAAGTGTGACATGTATATTAATGCAGACAGTGCATGAGTGTGCTGCTGCAATATCCGTTGTACAAATAAAAATAATGAAATGCCAATGTGGTGATGAACCTGAATCTGCAGCTTTTCGCAGTTTTCCGGAGCTTTATAGTTTCAGCTTTTCTTCCAGCTGTCTGATCCACAGCAAGCTCTAAAAGCCTCACTGTACACTGTCTGGTCAGCTCCAGACGGCAGACACAGTTAGCGACTAGCTGGTGAGCACAGTGGAGCATTTAGCAGCTAAAGAGCCGGATATTTCTCTCAGGAGTTGGTGGAGACCAAAACCAGAGTGAAACCGTAAATTAATATTTATTTAGCCTTTATTTATTCAGAAACAAAACTCAGCTGCTCCAAGGAACACACTCACATACCAGACGTCACTGTAAAGGCCCATTTATACTCCTGCGTAGGGTCTACGTGTGTACCTGCGCTGTAGGCTACGCACGGCCGGCCGAGCAGGCTAACTTCCGGTTTAGCCCTCCGCTAACGTAAATGGGGGTAAAATTGTAAACGTGCAGTTGCTGTACCCTTTTCAAATGTTACCGAGCGAATGGATCACATTCTGATTGCGAAACGAGTCATTTCGCTCGGGTTGTGACGGTCAAATATATTGATTCACTGTGGTGTTTTAGCCGCTAGTAAAAGTTACTTCAAAGCGCGGGGTACTTCCAGTCGGCTCAGAGGCGTTGCGAGGCTACCCAGCCGACCAATCACAGAGCTCACAGTCCGCGTCGACTTGACGTGCAGTTACATTTTTGAGGAGGTGCAAGCATGCAGGCGCAGGTGTAAGCATTGCAATTTAAAATAAAGTTTGGAAGAAAAAAAAAACGTCAGGTGACGGCGTAGCCTCTGCCTAGCTCCGTAGCCTACGGCGTCACCTACGCTGTCGATTCGACGCAGAAGTATAAATTAAGCTTAACTGTGATGTGTGTCTGCAGGTGTCGTGTCGTGTGACAACCAGTACCCTCCTCACACCGGCAGACACGAAGACTATCTCAGCACTGGTCCCATGTGCCGCTACGCTGAGGACCTGCTGCCCATGCTCAATATCATGGCAGGACCCAAAGCCCACATGTAAGCTGGTGTCCGTCGCTTCAGGGAAGATCTACTGAGTCCCCTTTTTCCAACACCGCCTTACTTTATTAACAGATACTTTAAAAGCTGACCCAGCACACACACACTTGGCTTCTCCAAGTAGTGCAGCACGTTCCCTTTGCTTGTGCACATATGCAGTTATTATGTCGCCGGCCTTGCTGTGAGAGACGTACTTGCAGGCAGAAGGTAGAAAAAGTCTAAGTTGTAATATTTTAATAGCTTGTATAGTCAAATTGTTGAGATGAAGATCAGCAAACATCAGGCGGCACATCCATCAAGCAGCTGTTTATTAAGATTAATCTGCACAATAAATACACAGTGCTGTTTTACTCTTGATACTTCTTTTTATGCTACACGGATGTGGTAACGGGCCTCATGCAAGAACATTTGTCTTACTTTTTTCTGTGAGGTTTGCACCCCATCAACACTACTGCGTTTTGGTTTTAAAACAGAGAGCTTTGCTACGTTTGAGTTGTTGCAAACAAAAACGGAGTAGTGTAGATGGGGCCTTAAAGGTATCCTGTGGAGCTTTTGACCTCTAGTAGCAGAAGAGAAGACTGGTAGCAAAGTAAATATGAATACAGGTTTAAAAAAAACAAACTCTTCTTTGTTAGTGAATGTAAACACAACTTTTATTTGTTTTAAAAACAATCCCACAAGGCACCTTTTTAAACCAAACTTACACAACCGGTCTAAGTCTTTTCATCACATGCCACAAATTCTCTTAAATCACTTGTACGTGCCTTTAAGAATTAATCTGTTCACGTTGGATTTTCTTGCTCGTGGCCCAATGCGTCCATGACAAATGGTCTTTCTCTGTTAAAGTGAAGGTGTGACAGGAAGTAGATGCAAATATGCCATGTAGAAATTTAAATAATGTCAATATTCACCGGAACCTTTATCAAGTGTATGCAAACAACTTGGACCACAATCTAAAGGGCCTTAAAGAGTCAGGGTTGAGTCACACACTCAAACCCTGACTGTGTTTGTTGAGATCAGACCTTTGAGGTACAGGGGTTAAACACTGATCAGTGACAATGTGTTCACAGGTTGTCCTTAAACACGAAGGTTGACCTAAAGAAGCTGCGGTTCTTCACCATCCCTCACGACGGCGGCTCTGTTATGACGTACCCCGTCAGCAAAGAGCTCATAGAGATCCAGAAGAAGGTGTGTTGAATCCAGGTCACTCCTGCGGACTGTTTAGAGCGCTGGGAAACCCGGCACAGCAGAACTTTAGAAGTAAAATCATGTGATGTTCTCCAGGTGGCAGAGCGTCTGGAGGCCGACCTCGGCGTGAAAGTCCAAGAAGTGCGTTTCCCTGAGCTCCGCTACAGCTTCCAGATCTGGAACACCTACATGGGTCTTCCTGACAAGGAGGGCAAGGTAGGTCCTCCTGGCCCAGAGCAGCCAGTCTCTACATGTGCAAAGAGTCATTTTTCTGGTCGAGCAATGAAAATAAACAGCCTTTAGTTACTTTGCTGTTGTCAAAACTCAGTGTCTAATCGAGTCACAGCACCTACTCTGCTGCCCAGAACTGGTTCACTAATCTGTTCAGCTTTAGCACACCACACACACACACACACACACACACACACGTTTGTTCCTCTAACCCTGACATCTCATTGACGTAATGCATTCCCTAGCCCCTTACCGTAACTTTAACCATCACAACGACATGTCTAACCTTAACCCTACTCCTAACCTTAGGCTAACATGAACACTAAAACCACGTCTTAACCCTCAAAAAGCCGTCTCTACCTGTGGGGACCTAAATGTTTGTCCCTCTGAGGACTGCAGGGTGCTTTGATAGTCTGATTATTATTGCCTCCATGCCATTCACAGTTTCCTGGTCTGAAATGTGTGTGTGTGATGTGCGTGTACCCTTCTACATTTATCTAATGGCTTTAGTTACTAGTTTACTTTTCACAGATTTAACAGGGGAAAAAAACATATGATGAGATTATAAACTTGAATTCACCACGTTACTTCTGACCATTTGTCACATTTTACATTTTGATGAGTTGTTAGCCATGTTTCCACTCTAAGCTTCTCAGATGGTTATATTTAAATAACGGTTTGAGGTAAAAAGAGTTTAAAGTATCCACTAGAGTCCAAAATATGTAAAAAAAAAATGGACGTAGCTTCTCTTCCTCTCCTGTTAATCATCTCCTGATGTTTTGTTTTGTGACCCTTTGAAGGGCTCCGACTACTGAACTAAAGTACCTATCTGTACAGAGTGTAGTTAAAAATAGTTTGACCAGCCACAACAGTAAAATGTTACTTACACAGTGATGCATATTAACCATGAACATTCTAATAATGTAATATAAACAATATAACTTTGATAACTTTCGTTTTGTTATAATACTACGTCTGTATTTTTACTTTTTGAATGAAGGACTTTTACATGTTACATTGTTGTGTCGTTACTTTTCCTTAAAGCTACGGTAGGTAATTTATTTCATAAGTTTTTTTGTTACATTTGTGAAAATTCTCTTCACATCCTGACAGCAGTCAATAAATTAAATATTCTCGTGGAATAAAAGACCTTGGTTGGTGAATGGGGACTGTCTCTGGGTAGTTTTCTGCCGTTACCTTACCGAGTTAACGATGTGTGTGCGTCTTCCACCACTGATTAAACCAGACTGAAGAAAGGTATTGAAAACAAATGCATTGCCTTGTTCACCTTAAAGGCACTATATGAGAATTTCTAATGGTTCAACGGTGGCGCCACCAAGTGGTGATACCAAAAAAAGACACCGTGGTAGATGCCGAAAGGTTCCCGGCTCTTTGTGGCAATTTCTGTCTTTGTTAAGATGGAGGGGAAAAAAGATTTTCTGACATTCAGGTTTAAATTACTCATAATGTCATGATTTCTTTTCATGGTGTGACTGTGAATGAATTATCAGGCCTCTCTGATGCTAAACTGGAAGTAACGTCACATCTCACTTCAAAAACTTGCTTGTGTTTCACCAAAGAAGATCCGGTTCTGCGCCTCCATAAAGATAATTCCTGAATAAGAGCGATGCTTTTGAACAAGTCATTATTATTTGTTTATTTCAATTAATCGGGCTTCAATATTTGAGAGAGATGCACGGTGAGTAGAATTGTTCGTTGCTGAAAGTAAGCTTAGGAGGCTTCATAAAGTTCTTTGTTTTACATACAGTCCAACTCTGAGGTGTTTTTAGTCGTAGGCTCCATCCCTGGGACTCGATAAATGCAGGACCACATTTGTTGTGAGTCTCTTGCACAAACAGGAGTAAACCTGCTCCACTGTTCTGACAGAGAGGGACAATAAGGCTGTTCGCTAGTGTCCACAGTCACACCTGTTAACGTAAAAGAGTTGTATTACTGCAGAGAGCAGAGGACAGCTTATTATAGTCCCTCAATAACTGCTTCATTGTGACACAAAGGAGAGCCTGATGTTGAGATAACAGTGCAGTCGGGCCGCTAACACAGGTTAGTGTTACTAGAGTGATTACGATCGCGCTGCACACTGAAGTCTGGTGACAACGAAAAAGAGCAACCTCATGACTGTTGGGAGCAGCACAGGAAATATAATACACACACTTAGTGTTCTTCATGTGACCACAGAAAGAGGAAACCACAACCTATAATGTTTTCTTCCCTCAGCCTCCTCAGGCTTTTGCTGAGCTGTTGGGGGAACCAGGACGACCCGCGCGGCCTCTGTGGGAGCTGGTGAAATGGATATTGGGAAAATCAGAGCACACCATGGCTGCTATTGGTAAGAGGGAAACAATATGTTGCATTTATTTTAATTGGAAGTAATCAATTTTGCCTTCATTCTTGTCTCGGGGCTGCCTTCGTTTGTTAATGTGTGTGACGTCTTCAGGTCTGACCCTGGTGGAGATGGTTTATGGGTCCAAACCTTCAACCTCCATCATCCAGCGGAAGGAGAAGCTGCAGAAGGAGGTGGAGGAGATGCTCGGGACTGACGGCGTTTTGTTTTACCCCTCGCACACCAGAGCGGCTCCCAAACACCACCACCCGCTCTTCAGACCCTTTGACTTCGCCTACACAGGTCGGTCCGTGCTGAAGCAACAGTTCAGTCAGTAGAACTTTAGATGTTAGTTTGTTTAAGGGGCCACACCACTTTTATCTGGTAGGATTTAAGATGCAGAATGGCTGCTGGAGGGGCCACAAGTGATTTTTTATATTATATTATGATACATTATTACCCAAAAAGGCCATGTAATTGCAACTATTACTCACAATTTGTTAATATCCAGTGAATTAATATCTGATATAATAGAAACTAGCATCTAAGCATGATGCTGGGGTATAGGATCTGGGTTAACTTAGCTAAAATTCAGACAGGATGATTATTAAGGCTTCCTCTTCCATGACAATGCTGTCATAATGTGCTCTAGTCCTCTCATTTTTGTTTCACCGTATGAAACCATTTCATTCACTCTCCTCTGCCTCCAGGTATAATCAACATCCTCGGGCTGCCGATCACACAGTGCCCTCTGGGTCTGGGTGAGGAAGGTCTGCCCCTGGGTGTGCAGGTTATTGCCGGGAAGCTGCATGACCATCTGACCCTCGAAGTGGCTCTGTACCTGGAGAAGACGTTTGGGGGCTGGAGGGACCCCGGAGCCAACTGAACCCAGCACCGGCGCTAAGTCTCCGGACTGGAGTTGGTTGGGTTTGGAGTTGCGGTACTCTGTATCTGCCTTGGTATTTGCTGCAGTCAGTCAGATGGTTGAGTGTTGAAGAGTTTGATTTTTGCACTAATGATTAATCAGTCATTCCAATAAATCATGATTTTATCTTTTACCCTGTTCAGTGACTCTTATGTCACGAGCTCAAGCTTTAAAAAGAGTTATTTCAAAATATGTCCTTCACATTATCAAGCAAAACGAGGCTTTTGTGCTGTTCTACTTTTTATAGAACTCAGTTAGTTATTGCTCTTATCTAGAGTTTTACCTGTACGTGCAGTAGTGCGACCGTTTAATATTGTAACTCTGAGGATCCGTACATGTCAGGTTCGAGGTTTTAAAGGCCCTGCACACCCACACACGAGTTTCTGTTGTAGACTTCTGCTCATATTCACACTTGTCAGGTGCTCAGCTTGGAGTTTGCTGATGCTACCCGACTCTGTTCACCGCTGAAGAATCATAAAAGGTGTAATTTGAGCTGGTGCAGCTAATCTAGAGTGAGGACAATCGTGTGTGTGTGAGGAGTACATGCCTGCACATGTCAGAGGAGGTTCAGTCAGCCACAATAATGAAGCAACATGAATGTTTTGTTTTAATAGGTAGTAATGCATAAAATAACCTTTTGTTGCGGGGTAAAATGTGATTCATGCTTAATTGCAGTTAATCGATTTGTGATACTGTTTTATGCTGCAACTCATTTGAGTTAATAAAAAAAAGGAAATCTTTCTTTCTCATTTATTACTTTAGAATAAAAAGCTGTTTTTGCAGCAGGTTTGTTTGGCACTCAGATGGTCAGATGGTCTCAGGCCTGTCTCTTAAAGCAAATGACGGCAAATCAAGAAGTCCAGGCAAACAGGTTCGTCACAGACAAAATCCAGAAAAAACTCATTTCAACACAATTCATCATCGCCGTTCCCCACAAAACCTTGTCATAGGTCAGCTTGTCACTTTCTTGTTTACAAGCTGCAGTTGTGATCTTTCAGTTATTCCCAGTTTCATCACAAAAAGAAATGCCCTACAACATTCCGACGTTCATTGCAATTTAAAAAAAAGCTGCTGCAAAACCAGGCACTGTAGGCCTCAACATTAAAAAAAAAAAAGGATTGCGAAATCCTTTTCATGTTCATTCGCTTTCTTGCTTTAGAATTAGAGAAGAAAATTGATACCACTTGTGCCTGTACAATAAATATGAAGTTACAGGAAGAAAAGTAACCTCACACAGACTGGAAACAGGCCGGCTGTGTCACTAAATCCGCCTACCAGCACTTTTAAAAGCTCACTAATTTAAACATTGTTATTTGTCTGTACAAACACTGGAGTGTAAATGTGTCAGGTTGTGGTTCAGTGTGTGGGACTATTTCTTGGCTGACCTGTTCCTTAATACTCACCAGGTAAACAAGGGTGAGTGCTGACTCTGACCCACTTTGATAAAAACGCTGCTGAAATGGTTCACATTCATGCACTGGAATTTAAGAAACCCTCCCTAATAAATCTGTATTGTAGCGAGGGGAGGAAAAACAAACAGAAAGCACAAACGGGACACAACTGAAGAATTCCCTCACCCAAAAAGTAAGAAATAAGTGAGTGAGTAAAGTGAGTAAGAAAGATGAGAAACGCCGCGCTGGAGTCTGTTGTCACTTTATTTTCTTCCCTTCTTTTAAAAAAGGATGAAAAATTATTAAACATCTACCAGAAGTCTCCAAACAGAACTTGACAGTATTAAGAACTATTCACCGCTCGTCTTTTGGTCGTCTCTACGATGACTGTCATTATTGTTCTCTTTGTTGTTGCTGTCGTCACGAATCATGATTGTGTTCTGAAAGGTCGAAGATAAGCTGCGAATATCACATTCATACAGAAAAATACAGACAGCTCGTCTTTCTCTTTGTAGACACGGGACATGCTTGTACCTCAACCGTACAAATGTTGGAAAGGCGCCCGCCGGGACAATAAATCCTCTTCTCAGACTCGTATAACTCTCTCACCCCTCCTCACCACCGCGTCATTCAGGAATCGGAGGTGACTTAAAAACTGAAACAATAAAAAGGGAAACAACCAAACAAAAAGTACAGAAATATTCTTCAGTCCTGCATTTTGGCGGTGCAGGAAAAGGGAGGCCTTTTCTCTCCTCGACGATCTCTCACCCGCCCGGTGCTTCATTTGGCCCAAATGTGTATGCAAATACTCGTTTGTGTAAACATGTTTCTTTTTTTTTTTTTGACGTGGATAAGAAATTTGGGGGTGTGATTTTGAGCGAGCGAAGCGCCTCAGGAGGTGTTGGTGATGGGTTTGTATTTCTTGAGGCGGGTCCACTGTCCTGTGGAGTAGTTCATTTCGAAGACCGTGTCCACCAGCATGGTGGTGCTGCCGGTGCCGTCGGCTTTGGGCAGAACCTCCGTGTGTTCGCTCAGCTTGATCTGGATGATGTCCCCCTGCTCTGGGCACGGGTTCTCTGCAGGACATACCGGAAGAAGCACACTGGTTATTACAGGACCTACCAGGTTTGTGTGCAGCATCAACTAAGGCTGGACACCAGAAAAACACCTGCTGGTTTTCAGCACGTTTGCAAGCAAGTGTTCACTTACTGAAGATGTTCATATTTACCAAACGCCTCTTACGAATGTCACGAATGCTAGATAGATATAGTCTGATCTTCAAATGCTGTTAGTATGACAGGACCCCCATTTCACCAGGACCGCTATCCTTAATCAGAGCGCATGAACAGAGCTCCCATCTCCCAAACCGCTGAAACAATATATGATTTGACTTGCCCACCTGGTCCACATTTTTACATTGGACTTGTGAGACATCTACTGAAAAACAGAGGGTCGGCCGTAACCAGGAACATTTCTCATGTCTAAGCATTCATGGAGTCACAACTCAGAATAACGGCACATTTATAATCAAATTTCATTTGAATGAATAGGATGTGTCTGTGTCCCAGCTAAGGTGAAACTTCTTATCTTGCTCTTAAATATCACTTTGCATTGTAAAGTACAACTGAAAGGCTGCATTCAGCGGCCTGGGAACCAGATGAGTCTGCAGGCTCAGGTTTCATTTCCTCTGGCAGGTACATCTGGCCGCTGTCCCATTCAGTTTTGCTGAATTTGTCACCATGTCAGGTTTTAACAAACTGGATGGTACAGTTTCTCTAAAAGAACAAACTGCACTTTGCTGTACTTCAGATAGGATTTAATTTACCAGCTACGCCACAAAACATGTTCCGCCGCTCTGATTGGTTGTAGGTCTCTCTATTTTGGGCATTTTGGTCTGCACCCGTTAGTAACACCCCTTGGAAATCTAAAATGAACTGAGAGGTTTGCAATGTGCAAATTGGTCTTGCACGGCTAAGCATTCACCACACTCAGAGTTTGTGGCCATCAAAGGTTTTAGGAGAATCTTAATCCGTCCAAGCTCACACATCTTTCTTTTATCTGGGACATTTTTACCATGGCAGTATTTTTTATTTTAGTTTGTAATGTGAAGGATTTGCTAAGAAACTACAAGAAAACCAGTAAATATTTTTGCATATTTTGTGCATGAGGAGGAATAAATACATTTTCAGTTCATGTTTTGTTCAAGGTGGGTTAGGCAAATTTTTTCAGAAGCATTTTTAGATTTTCCTGTTGAAGTTCTAAAATCAAATATATCAAATGCTGCAAATGAATGAAATGATTGGCTGGCCTACATATCTGTGCTCACTCAGCACATAAAAATGTGTTTTGAGGAACTGGCTTTGGACACCACCTCCCTTCGTCTCTTGCTAGTTTCTCCAATGTCGCCTACCCCAGCTTTAAAGCTATTGTGTGTGTCACATATAGACTCTGACTTTGCTCTTTTATACTCCTACTAGTGACAGATTAAACATAAACCTTCCTGCTAACAAAAACGTGTCATGTTCTTCAGGATTTTGCTTGTTCTGCAGGAGTTATGGCTCATTTCCAAAAGAGAATGATTTGACATTTATCGTGATATTATTGATATCAAATTATATGATTTTCTTTTATTGTGATAACATTTTTTGGCCATATCGCCCAGCCCTACTTGTAATAGTAACAGGATAAAAATGTTGTGCTAGCACATTTTAACAGCATGTATCAGTCACTCAGAAAGGGAAAGGCAGCGAGAAAGGTGACATCAGGCTTAAAGCAGAAACTTTACACCAATAAGAAATGAGTATTTGTTTATGAAAGTTTGGATCAGGCAGCTTTAAGAGTAGTCCTGTACCTCTGGATCCAGCCATGAAGCCCAGGATGAGGGCCTTCTCTGGTCTGGTGACCTTGTTGGCCGTCTTGAACATCTCCTGGGCTGCGTACATCTGGTCTCTCTGAGGAGCAGAAACAAACTTGGTTTAGCAGAACACTGAGAGCTTAAATACGTACTGGACACATTCAAACACACTCAAAGAGGACTTTCTGTGGCCTCTCCATCTCCACCTTACCGTGAGTGACAAATTCTTTTTGGGCTGGGGCTGCGGTGCCGTCGGGGTCGGTGTCGGGGTGGGGGTCTGAGGTGTGCTGGGAGGCTGGCTGGGGGTCTCTGGTTGGCTGGCTGTCGCAGCTGCTGGGGGCCCGTTGCTGGCGGGGGTGGAGGCCGGCGTGCTGGGGGACGTAGGCGCCGCGGGATTAGCCGTGTTGCTCGCGTTGTACATAGGCGTCCTCTGTTTGTACTGGCCTGGTAAGGTGGCGGTGGCGCCAGCGCCCGCCGTTGCAGACTCCTCTGGTTGGCGAGCCGACTGCAGCGTTTCCCGTCCCGAACCGCCAGCGTTCGCTTTAGAGCAGGTTGGTGAAGAACACACGTTGGGAGATTGACATGATGCCAGCAGGGGAACTTTTAACTTTTAAACTTGTATGAAAGCAACGTACTGAGCCCTTTATCTGACAATACAATGCTGTGCGGTCTCATCTAACCTGGCTGTGCCTCGGAGCTGGGAATGTAAGAGGAGGAGGGAACCATGCTGGGTGTAGCCGGCAGGTAGCTCGTTGACGGCAGAGGATTCTCGTTTAAGGCCCCCAGTTTCTGAAATACAAATCCAAAGACAGAAAGATAAGGGAGAGGGTAAAGCGAGACAAACCGGGACATATCAAGAATGTTTGAGCGGTGCGACCACAAGTACCTGCGCAGAGACGAGGCCGGCAGCGTAGTCGGGTGTGGTGTTTTCCACCACTGCTTCTTCTTTAGCCGCTTTCTCTCCGGCCTCCGTTTCTACGGCAGAAGAAAACATTAAGTATCAGCGCAATCGCACAGTTCCTGGCTAACGAGTTGGTGGTGTAGCTCTCAAGCTCAGACTGATGGAGGGCTGCAAGTATAAATACCCAAAGTCTTTCTTCTCCTCTTGGCTTCTCTTCCAGCTCCGACCATATCTAGCTCCGAAATATCTAACAGCTGAAAAGGAGAAAAAAGGCCAACTGTGAGAGAAACGCTAACCCGCAAACACAAAGTATGCAAGAACAGAATGACAGAAGAACAAGCAGACGTTTTGGACATTACCTTGACCCCCCTCTCCTTACGCAGCGGCGTCCGTGCAGGGGCAATAGGTGTGCGGTTACTGGGAGGGCTGAACATACTGGGGGCAGTGGGGCTGCGGAACGGGGCCTTGGGGATCCCTTTAAGAGGAGCTGTGATGCAAATATTGACACAGGTATCAGCAACAGAAAGTTTCTTAGCTGTCATTTGAAATAAGCGACGCTTTAATGTATCAATGTTTTGACTGATGACATTTGTTTTTTAAGAAATGAATGAGCCTGTTCGCTAAAATAATATTAAACGGTTTGTGGCGTTCAATCAAGAAACTCACTAGTAGTGTCAATC
Source organism: Lepomis gibbosus (assembly GCA_029875015.1). Lineage (NCBI taxonomy): Eukaryota > Metazoa > Chordata > Actinopteri > Centrarchiformes > Centrarchidae > Lepomis > Lepomis gibbosus. The sequence continues at coordinate 21,885 of JAPMOB010224023.1, forward strand.
TTTTTGACCAGTCCTCTCCCTTTGGCGTGAAAAGGCACTCCAGCTGTCTTTTTCAGCTGTTGGGCTGTTTCTGTGGCTAGAAGAGAAGCGAAAGATTATACGATAAAATATAATTCTTATATTTAAACACGGACATTAAAACTGTAAACACACAAATGAATGATCAACAAATCTTGTATACACTTGTAACCAATGTTTAACAAAAGGAAAATGCCAAAAGTAAGCCACAGAGGATAATAACCACGCAGTTATGTGTGTTAAGAAAGTATTAGTGTAACTTTAACGTACATTTCTGTAGCAGCTCGGCTCTGAGCGTTGCACTCTTGGGCTTCCTCTTCAGCTGGAAATGTTTGACGGGCGGTGTGAGAGGTCCAACCAGAGTGGTTAACGCACTCTTGTTCAGGTACTGGCACTCCAGAGGAAGCATGGCAGACGCCTCGCACTCGCTCACTGGGGAAGAGACGAGGTTTTAAAAAAACAAACAATTAATTTACCTTTAGATACTGTGGCTGTTTTGAGCTTCTACCGCTCGCTTTGATACATGACTTGCAGATGTTCCCTGGCTGTTCAGTGTTGGTAAAATATCTAAAATATCACTTTGAATTAAAGCTACTTTGTCTGGAAAGGACTAATTAAAGAGGATAAATAAATTTACAGTCACAACAAGGAAACAGATGGTGTCTAACTACCTTTCCTACTGTGTGCAGTTTTATACTCATTTTAAAGAGCTGGTTGTCATGACACCTGAATGAAACCACTATTTGCGATGCTGAATGATCGTTATGAAGGCCTGAATAACTTAATGAGATTAGAACTGTGTGATTAAGAAATACCTGAACATAAAGCAAACAGCAGAAGTGGGTCTGCATAGATATCTTGTGTTTAAATCTTCTCTATAAGCACAGTTACCTTAGCCTGCGCTGAGCTCGACTTCCTGTCAACTGTAGGTGAGGGATGCATGTTTCATATTATCAGTACAATAATCAGTGAGATATCAAGAAAGGAAATTCTCAAACTCGTTAGCTGAAGTACGCCATGTTTGTTTTACCAAAACAGTAGTAGAAATACAACTGAGTACGTGCATTCATTACATAAAATTAAAACTGAAATCTATTCTCCCACCTTACACAAAACTCTACGACTACATTCATGAGTAAAATACTGAGTTTCTCCCGCCATTAAAAACTTTCATAAAACTGCTGGGAACAATTTTTAATTAAATTATTAATTACACACATCTACTTTTCTAAACAGTACAATATCAAAATGTATGTACAGGCCCAAACGTAATTAAAGAGCAGTTCTTATTTGACAATTTCAGGTCCTTTTCAGAGCACCAGGCTGATTAATGGGTCATGAGGTGCGTCGTTATGTGTAAATCTTTTCACCTATGGAGTCAATGTTCCCATAGCGGCCAGTGAGGGGCCACTACAGCTAAATAAACTTAAAATCACAAGTCTACATTTCCTACCTTTCTCCCTGAGCTCTCCAAGAATATCCTGCACATTTGGATTCTGCTCCTCCAAGTCCAGATTGAGAGAGCCGGTCTCTGGGAAGGACTTGAGGATGTCTGCAACCATCAGCACCCAGGGCTCCGAATCCACAGTAGCCAGCTGGATTATCTCCGACAGGGCCTCCTTCATCTGGCAAGAGAGGACAGCGACGTTAGTGGAACCACTTTAAGAAACTAAATATTAGCATCACACACTTCACAAACAGTTAATTATCACAGACTAACTTATTACTGTTTAACAGACTAGATTATTGTACGTTTACAGAGTCATGTTTCCTTTTCTTAAATAAATTATTTATTGAACTGTAAAAATAATCAAAAATTTTCTTTGTCTTCATGGTGATAGTTAAGAATTCTTTAGTGCCAGATTCATGCTACACACATGCAACTTACCATATTCTAAAATATATTAAACATCTAAAATATATACAGTTAATTATATACAGACACGTATTCACACAGAAAATAATTCTGCAGTGCACTTTTTGAATTTGCATCTGGGAAAATATAAACAGCAGCAACCAGATAGTGAAGATTAAGTGGTTTTCATCTTCACATAAAAATGTTTAACATTTGGGAAACAGGGTCCACTTTGACTGCGTTTGAGCACCAAGGATCATGGATGTAAACACAGAGTCCACCTCCTCTCATCTTGCCACAGTCTTGTCCTTTGACAGGTCGGAACATGGTCCACCCGCAGAGTGCTGGATCCGGGTTGTTGACGAGTCATGCCTGTGTAAAGATGTGGCCACGACAGTCTCTGAGTCCCCTGAAGTCCAGACCGGACATTAGCTAGAAGCAGCCTAAATCCAAGCTGGGCCAGCATGGCTCCTATGCCCGCTCCCTTTCCTCGCCGCGTTGATGCCTGGTTGATCTGACTGGGTGGATCGTCTCAAGGTCCGCTGCCCTTTAATACAAACCTTATCCGATGACTGTATTTCTGTCACAGGTAATACGCGTTTCAGCAATAAAGCCGGAAAGAAAAAACAGATGAAAAACAAAAAATGTAGCGGAGTTTGTAGGACGCTAACCCAATCTATCAGTAATAATGTCAATTGATATATAACTGACATTTTCTCATCCCTAACACTTCTGTCCAGATGCACTTTTAAATTTTATTTAAATAAAACATCTGAATACTTCTTCTGCAGGAGGCTGCAGTCTATCAGGACCAAAGCCACAAGAACACTTTCCTTCAAACATGGCCCAAGTCTCCCACTGTCACTGACTCTTAGTATCTATTTCTATTTTCATGTGTACTTTTAAGCAGCAATATGCCAAAGAAAATGTTCCTGGCACTAAACCTGATTCACATTTCACCAGACTACACGATATACAACACTTAGACAATTAGAGACTAATGCGATCTCACTTCAGATAGTTTTGTCTGGGTTTCACAAACTGTCTGTGGACATGCACACTGATGACGGGCACCTAACATTTTATTAGGCAGCTTCACAAGTGATCTGTGGGACTGTAGCTGCTGGTGCCGCCCTCCTGCTCTGTGGAGCCCATCCCACCACAATGTCTGAACGAGAGCCGCTATGCTAATGTGACCCGCTGTAGCTGCTGAACCACCGCTGGGAAAAACGCAATTTTCCGTCACAGTGTTAACGTCAAGTTGGTCGTGTAGCCGCCTAACGTTAGAGTAAATTCGTGTAAGTGTTTTTCTCAAGAAACGGAGGTAAAAACTGCAGGATTAGTCGCAGGAATAACTTGTTGTTTTCTCACGATAGCTGACGATATTAACCGTCGCCTGTGGTTAAGACAGCGAGCTAACGCTAACTAAATATGTTATTAGCGAGCTTACGCATTTAACCAGCAGTCTAAAACCCCCTCAGGAGGAGCAGTGTTTTCATTTAGCGCATCTGGCCGGAAGATTGAGCTCTTTTCCTGGACGTGTATCTAAGATAATAGCTTACGTTATTACCTGTCAGGCTAACACAGCTAGCTAGCGCACAGCGACCCACCTCGTCAACGGTCCGCCGGGGAAGATGCAGCATCCCGAGCAGGAGTTTCAGCTTCACGGGCGGCGATAAGCTCGAAAAGCACAGCCGTATGTTGTCGATTACAGACACGGTGAGGAGAGAAGCGATGCTCGGAGGCGTCCAGAGCTCGTCCGTGGATCCCAGTTTGTTGTGAAGCCACAGGCCGGTGTCGCTGTCCTTCATCGACGCCATCTTGGAAAAAGAAGTGTTTTGAGTTCGGGCATTTTAACGGGCTACCTAAAAGAAAACAGTCAGGACCCCGCCCACACCGTAGTGGGGGGGCATGTATCAACCACTGGACCATGTAAAATCTAAATACATAGAAATAAAAGGTGTATTTCACCTTTAATACAATGGCTACAACGTCATTTTGTTTGTCCATATGTTGTATGTTGTGTTAATAAAGTTAAATAGGTTTTAGTAGGTAGTTTTATTGTCACAATATAACAAGTTATAGAGTGAACTTGAGTTTGTAACTCACTTCTGCTACATAGCAGACAATATACATTAATAAAAAATCAATTATGAAAAATGGTAAGCAGAAATAATCTATCATCAGTGGAGCAGTGCTGAGTATGAACTAGATAGCTTGGGGGGGAAAGCTGCTCTGCAGTCTGGTGGTGTGGCAGCAGAAACTTCTATATCTCTTCCCAGAAGGCAGCAGGGTGAACAGGCTGT
>JAPMOB010224028.1:0-10637 GCA_029875015.1 Lepomis gibbosus
TTCATTAATTGACCCCCCTTTTCGTTAGTCTGGTTTATCAACTTGGCATATGTTTAAGTTTTAGAATTGTAAAAAGGTCTAATTGGGATCCAGCTCTTGTAATACTGACTTCATCCCACCCTTGGGCTACTACTTTTAATATTCTCTCTCTCTCTCTCTGAGTTTATTAGTGCATAAAATTCCTGTCGTTTCTTTTAGTCGTCTATTTTAATCATTGTTGAATTAAAATTGGAACCACAAACAAATCAAAGATGATGTGCCTTGATCCGCCAACATTTCTGTGCCAAAAACATCACTGACACTAACTACTGAATATCTACAACAAATTCTGAAAATAATCATCCATTGTATTGTACAGATAGGACAGATTATTTGGCCATTGTGAGCAACCAGAACCATTAACTGAATATGTACAGAGTGACCATACCCTAGCTATTGAGGCAGGTGGACACAGACAAACCTGACAACAAGGAGAAAACAGAGCCAGTTCTGCCATGAATAGGTAGAGAAAGAGCAAAACCAAGAATTTGAAACACTGTCAGACCAAAATGAAATATTTACTTGGGGAGAAAACAGACATTGCCATGGAAGCAGAAAAATATGTGAAACCATTTCACAGCCTGAGGTACAACCAGAGGAATAACACATGAAGCTGAGCTACTTCAAAATCTTCCTCCTGTTTTTAAATTTTGATCTTAAATCCTTTTCCTTCTATAACTCTATGGCACCTATGGCCCACTACCATTATTTGTTTGGTTGTTGACAATTGAATGTCTCATTGTATCATTTTTTAAAATATTTTTGTTGATTTGTTTGTAAAGTCTTTTGTTTTACTTTATCTTTATAATACACTGTATAGTATAGTAGAGTACAAATTTACAGTATTATTTACATTGCAAACCTCATGAAACCTTCAATACTGTGCTTAATATAATGTAAAACTTTGAATAATAGTCAGGGCTTTATTTGGGACAGGCGTCCATATGGGACAGGCCTTTATTTCCTTTTACACAAAACTGAAACAACTATGAAACAGTTAATTTATTTTTTAAAAATTAATACTTGTATAAAAATTCTCAAATAATATCAAATACACGTCATTCATTTGATCTAGCTCCGACAGACAGCTTATGCGCTTTGATTTTGAAGAAACATCATGACAACAACACGGTGCAGGATGAGAGAAGTTAGCATACAGAAAGCAATGAACTTCACATGACAGGATTCATTTTAATTTGGAAAATTCATTTGGATTAATTTTTATGAAAAGCTGTTTTGATTCTTTTGATCGGTGGACCTTTACAGACTTAAGGAATATAAGTAATCAAGGAATGGACACATTCGGGCTTAATGAGTGCTTCAAAGGTAATGGCAGTCATCACTTTTTTTCCTTTCCTCTCTTGTACCATGCAGGTTACACCGGTAAATCTATAAAACTTAGACTTTGGGGCTTGTTGTTTCTGTTAAATGAACTGAACTATTCAATTGTAGGGAATGTAACGATGTGTCGCATGTTCATATGGACATATTGATAATACGTTTAAACATTAATATTTGCATTAACGATCTGAGCAGCTTAGAAGCCGCTAAAGCAGGTGACCCTGCGGGGCTTAAGAGGTTTTATACACCCAAAAAACTATAAAAAACTAGACCAGGTCTTAAATTGACGCAAACATTTATTTGTCAAAATGTGTCCCCACACCAGGCCAGTAAACGGGATAGGTGGCTATTTGGGACTCGGCTATTAATTGAAGTTGTACGCTATGCAAATATATGGAAAGAAAGCAAACTTGAATTTTGGACAGAGAGGAATAAGAGAGTATAGCTGGGTGTCCAATAAAAGCCTGTGGAAATGATAAATTAAAGTATGTTATTTCCATCACTTTAATCTGCTGTTAATGAAACTCAACACTTGCGTTGTTGTGTGTATTGTACCTGTATTTGGGGTGCGTTATGGCATATACGATGGGGTTGTAGATAGCAGATGCTTTGGCAATCACAGCAGGAACAGAGTTCATATACGGAGTCAACATGTGAGCGTACCTGAGAGAGTCAGAAGACAGGAGAGCGGGGACAGATGTTGGCAAGAGGAAGAAAAATGAGAGAAGGAAATTAGACACATTCATGTGACAAGGGCAGTGGTGGGGGTATTGAGACAAAGGAGTGAGACACACTGTCGCACTCACTTTCAATATTGGATGTCATTGTTTAAAGATCACATAAAATGTGCACTTGAAATGCAAACAGTGTATTTTTACTGATTTCATGCTCCAGTAGTAGGAGTAGCATCAAATCAATAAAGTCATCACATATTTTTAGCTGTAACTGGGGGGCAGCCAAAACAAGCTGTAAACACAACATTGACATTAAAATTATCATCTTATAAAGGTGGCATGGTGAACTTGTTTCCTATTTACACCACACAGTCTATGATTTACACATCCAGCAGTTATGGAGCAACATTATCTGTTCACCTGGTAATTGTTAAGTCCAATATTCACTCTTTTGGTGCTGAGAAAGTAGTGTACAGTGGAGTTTGCTGCTGAAAACGAAGCTATGAGAGAGAGGCCAGACACCTGAATGGGTATGGCTCAGGGGGTAGAGCGCTCATCCACTTATCAGGGGTTGGTGGGGTTGGTGTTTCAACACCTGACTCCCCCAGTTTGTATGTCGATGTATCATTGGGCAATATACTAAACCCCAGTTCCATCTGTGTTTGGATGTGTAAGCATGTATTTGTGTTCCTGATGACAGTTGGCCTGTCAGACAGAGGTCTGAAAGACTGAAAACGCACTATACAAGTGCAAACTATTTACCATTTAAACAAGGAACTGAAACTCATTTTAAAGCTCCATAAAGTTGAAGGGAGCTGTAGATTCATGTGATCATTCAAGTTCATCATTCCGAGCGACTCCTTTCACCTTGTTTTCACATTGTCATTTGATACACTGTTATTATAAAAACATTGATTATGTTTGACTAAGATTTGTTCTTTGTTTCCAAGTTCATGCATATGTTTGTTATGATGGGGATTAGCTCTCCCAAAATCCTCATTGGTGCCCAGATAGTTTGAGAGTTCCCGAGCTGAAACATTTCTGCCTAATCTATCTGTACAACTATTTGCTCTAAATGTCTGAATCACGATTAATGTCCCATCTTTCAGGCAGCAAGTGGTTTCATTTTATGCCAGTGTAACTTGTATCAATTTGCAGAACCATCATATATATAAATATGTAAGCTGTTTGTCTTGCTTTAGAATCAAAAAATCTTGGATGTATCCATTGCTAAACCTGCTGCCACCACAAGCCCTGTCTGGTTAAAATGGTAAGAAATGGATTAACTTAAACTACCTGCACTTCTTTACTATTATGAACTACATCCCCCCAAAAATGAAGAGTGCTTCATTATTATGGAGATGTTTTGAATCACTAGATTGAAGAAAATATCTCTTTTTCAGTCATTAACAAGGTACACACACCTACCCGGCGAATGCAGTGAGGGCCGCACAGGAGTAAGGGGCCCAGGAGATGACATATAGTAGGATGACAATAAGTGCGATCTTGGCCATCTTCCACTCACTCTTCATCTTACGGAATCTCTTGGCAGAGTTTCTTGTTCCTTCACACTTGATCTTTGTTAGCGCTCTGTCAAACACACAGACAATCAACATGGTTATGAAACCTTACATTTGTCAGATCTTTATTTGTATTTTTCTTTTCAGTTTATTTATTTTCACGTGTAAGTTAATTGATCTGGTCGTCATATATTGTACTCGTCATGTACACGCAAAATTTCCTTATTACCAACACTGACAGCACCGCCAGGACAGGCAGTATTATTGTTCAGGTCGAGTGAGACATCAATGGAAATCAATAGATAAACCCAGACACATTATTAATCAGCAAGACATCAATATCATCACATACACAGCACCGTCTCGGACACCAATGGTTTATTGATATCACACAGTGTGTGTACTTTTACCAACCGTGTTGTGTGTCGGATGGCTCTGAAGATGCAGCAGTAGCTAAAGATGATGATGGCAAGAGGGATGAAGAAGACAAAGGTAAAGAGCAGCATGGTGTAGGAGCGGACAGAAGGGGTGAACGTCATGTAGTCCCAGGAACAAGACGTCATTAGACCCTCTGGGACATAGGCACCTGTGGGAGAAAAAAAACACTTTAGTGGTTGCTTCCCACGTCTGACAGTTCCTATTTTTCTGTCGGTTTCTGCATTGAATAATGTCCATCTTTTTCCCTATCGGGAAGTTGAACTACTTGCATCTGTAATATCTTGGCAACTGTACATGCAGTATGCAGTGTCCTTAAAATAACCTGTAGTAAAATAGTTGAATTTCACATTGCACCTCATTTGACATTCCAGTCCTCTGGGGTTGGTAGGGCTGCTGTATTGAGGCTCCATCTACTGACACAAATTTTGAAAAAAAAAAGCCTTTCCAACGGTGGAGAGACTCTGAGAGTTGAAAGGCATGAAGATGGATGCCAATATTTTTCTATTTCTACTTGACAGGTGAGAAACATTAGTGTTGCTAATGTTTTGTCTGTTGTTGTGTCAGTAGCTGGAGAGTTGTGAGTATTGCTGTCAGGAGCTGGTGTGCTGGCAGACAAAGACAAGCTGACAATGTCATCCTTCAGCCATGCCGTTAGCATTGCTAATACTATAAGCACCTAAATCTGATTGTTTGATGAAAACTCTATTATACAAATGTATTCATTATCTGTCAAGCTCAGGCTTAAATATGTGACTATGGGACCTAAGTGTCGCGTGTGTAAAATCCATCAGAGAAAGCTGTTGGTGCTCTCTCTCCAGACAACACCACAGGCTCCTTTTCACACAAAGTCCACAAAAAATGACACAGCCACATAAAAAGACACTACTTTGTCTTCGTGTAAACATTGGAACAAAACTAAGCATACACTTACATACATAACAACAGCAGACTTGAAACACAACACTGTATCTCCCTTTCTCCAGACACGAAAGGAAGCCCTAAATCACTTTTATTACATGATGTGTAAAGTTGTTGTGGTGGTGGGGGCTCCAAACCCCAGAGTGTGTAGTGGAAATTTTTACTGCAACATAGTCGATGCAGGGTGACAGAACTTTGACAGGGGCTCCGAGTATATGTGTCCAAAAGACATGTTGTTCCTGTTTGAATAAATATACAATATGTCTGACATTCTAGAGCTGTGGTCCAACCGGTCTGTTCAGCGGAACTAAACCTGGTGTTTTTTTGCTCCACCCATCGGCCCTCTGATAATTTATGCCCTTTTTGGACAGACACCTAGTAGTAAAAGGGTCTGAGCTGTTTCCTGTTATGCTGTTTCAACAGTTCAGTTAGCAGTGCCACAGCGTAGTGAACTGGACGTATTTGTTGTTATGTCTACGTAATTCAATTTAATTACCAACTCTGTGGGGTCTGCCCTCTGGCAGGGTCATAGTAGGTAAGCTATTAAAAAATGATTAAAAAATGTTAACACCAACATACAGTCTGTCACAACAAAGGAAAAAAGAAAAGCCAGTAGGAAAGTAAGACTCCACAACCTCATCATCACTTATTGCTGGATTGTTGTAATGTCAGCCACAGGTAAGCATGAGGTGATCTGCCTTCTGATAACTTATTTTAATGAAATGTATTTGGTATGTTGACAAAAGGCAATGTCTGATCTATTTGAGATAGCAGTAACTTTCATCAGGAATTTGACACGCTGACACAAAGCAAAAACAGTGAGAGAGAAGTACTAAGACAGAGCTCAACAAATCCCTTAAGGGGAATCACACTGATCAATACTGACTCACTTTCTAGGTATCTGAGTGCAGTTGTACTCACTCCAGCCAAAGAAGGGTGGTAGACTCCAGCCCATGGAGTAGAACCAGGCAGCAGCCACGATGCTCAGGGCTTTCCTGCGAGACATCTCCCCCAAGGAGGCCAGAGGCCTGGTGATGACCATGTACCGGTCCACCGCAATCACCATTAGTGTCATCATACTGCAGATACCAAACAGTGCTCCGCAGAATGCATATACCTCACAACCTGCACCAGGAGAGGTAAAGGAGGGAGAAAGAAGCAGTAGAGGGGAAGAAAAATATGTTTGTTATCCAGATAAATGTATTTTCTGGCAGTAGATCCTGCAGCTCTTGAACAACTGAGCTGAAAAGGCTGAAAACAGCCCGAGCTAAGGACATTGTTACATTAACCTAAGTTTGGAAACAAATGTTTGTACCCGTAGTCTTTTTTTCCATTTACATTTTAGCCATGCTAGCAACATAGCTCAAGGAATGGCCATGTTGATGACTTGAGTCTGTCATGTTTTATTTTGTTCAACCCATCCTCTTGTGTCTGTGCTTAATTCACTTCTCGTCTATGTGTTTTCTCATTCTCTGTTTTTTGCTTACAGTATATAATATTATATATATCAATATATTTTTCTTTGTGTCATTTATTCATTTGTTCAGTAAACTTCATGTTTTATTTTTTTACTTATGTCTCCTCTCGTTTCTGTTCACTTCCTACTCTTGTGTTTTCCTGCTTGTTGCACCTGTGCCTTGTTAATCAGCTCCCTCTTGCATATTTAAGTGTATTTCTTCCCATTGTCTGTTGTGGGATGTATAAGTCGTCTCACACGGTCTCATTTTCTGGGATTATTACACCAATATTCCAGCTTGTTACGCGGTATGAAAGATACAGGGGAGGGGGGCCCAGATTTGAGACGGGAATGTTGGTAGAAACAGAGACGGAACAATGTATGTGTAAAAAGCAGTGGGAAAAGATGCAACAGTCTAGCTTTAGTCATCAGATGATAAATCCTATGACGTTGTTTATCCTCTGAATATCCATTCTGTCCTGACCTGATTTGGGAAAAAAGGGGGAGCTTAAAAACTTAAGACAGGAAAGAGGAGAGTAGAGGCAGTACAGAAGTAGAGGGAATGGAAAGAGATATAGAATTGGTGTAACATTCAGTCATCAGGCTAAAGAGGCAAACAGGGCTTTTGGGCCCAAACACAGATATAAGCATGGAGCAGGTAAATATAAGTGAAGTAAGGTTTAATTAACTGATACATATAAACAATAGGGAGCAGTCCAGGGTCAAAAACAAGACAAGACACAGTGTACCTGGAGACATGAAGGACAAGGATGAACAATGAACTAGCAACTACCACCAGTACTATGGACACACACAGGCGGAATGAGGATAATAAGGCACAGGTGATGACAATCAGGAGAATGAGACAGGTGCTACAACCAAGGAAAGAAACTAAAACAACAACAAGAACAATAGGGACAGACAAACTTCAAACTAAAGGAGGAAACACTAAAACAACAACCCCTACTGTGACAATAAAGGCAGAAAGATAGAGAAAATATGAAGTAGAGAATTGGGGAGAGGAGCCCAAGATGAACAATGAAGACAGGTGTCAGGTGAAGACAAGTAGCGCCATGTTAAGATGGTTTACCCATGCCCCCTCCCGTATTTGAAAAAGTGTGTACAAACAGCATACAGTATTAGTGTAAATATTACAGTTTTTGTCGATTGCTTAAACACATTTCACAAATCCACAACTTCTCTTCAAACATCCTATTTTCAGGTCAAAATTACACTCTCCACGCAAACCATTCAATTTTACTAAAAAACAAACTTTGCCCTCCCCACATAACTCACAAGCCCTCAAAAACACACACACTACTACACAGTCTTACACACTAGTAAGAAATTCAAAATAATACTACAAAAAATGGTTTTAAGTAATGTTGCTTGTGGTTCTCCCAATCAAAAACATTTTCACATGACGAACACAACAAAAGAAACAAATGTATACATTTGCACATTTTTTATTCCTTAGTGTATTATACAGTACAACACACCAAACAACTTATTTTTATGCCCATGCTGCGTGTCTTTGGCCTGGGACAGAGATCCTCCTACTCCACATGCTTCTCCACCTCCTCATGTTCCTCCTATCTCTCCTCCAACTCCTACTGCTTCTCTTCCTTCACCTCTTACTCATCTCCATACTGCTCTTCTTTCACCTCCTCTTCCTGCTCCTCTCATCTGGTGTCCTGTACGGCTTCTTTCACATTTCTCTATATTCATTATTCCCAAACTGAATGAACTGACTCAGGCCCTTTTATCTGTCTATTGAAAGGTCTGAATTGTGTGTTATCAAGTATGACTCTTTGTGTTTCCACCTGGGTAGCTGTGTGCTAATTTAACTCAAGCTGTGCTAAATTGGGTGAACAGTATTGGATGTCAGTGCTTTCTCAGTGACCACATGGTGTAGGCAATAAGAAATGAAGAAGTATGTGTGTGTGGAATTTAGGGAAATGGGTGGGCTTTTTGAAAAATGGAGTTATGGTTTTGAAAATTTTGCTTAAGTAATTTGATTGTTATACATTAGATATATAACAAAACTCTGACTTCTTTCCTATATATTTAAATTCCATCACTCACGCAATTATTCAACAGTCAACATTTTTACTTTTCTACAAAATAATCAGTTCACACAGAGACCTTATTTGGTATTCACTAGGTTTATCACAGGAGCAGGCAACAGTAAAGGAAACTATGCTACAATGTGCATGTTTTCTAACTTTCTAGCTACTAGTATATATTTAGAATAAATGATTGCAACAAGGAGAGGGACATAGTTTCATTAATAATGTGTTTATTTTCCACAAGCCAATGAGTTGTTTAAATTATTTTGGTCTTTAAAATTAACATTATTGTATTAGAATACATAACACTGTAAATTCAAAAAAATCTATACACTAAAATGTGGCATTGGCCTGCAACCATGATTAAAATAAATGTTTGAATACTTTTTGTTTCACAAGCAAGATGCCAAATGAGTAAAGATAACTAACACTCAATAGCCTGAATACATTAATGTATTGATCAAGTACATCATTATTGTTGCTATTACTATATTACACTTATCAAGATGGTGTTTGTTTTAAGCCTGATACCCTCTGTCTGTTTGCATCTACATATTTCTTCTAAATGAACCAAAGCAAGCTAATCTGCATATTTACATAGAACATTTCTTGCTGTAAGTCATTAACTGGGGAAGTTCTGTGGTGATATGCTTTAGTTATTTTTTTTGTCCTATTCAACTGCCTTGTCAAATGTGTTCAAATTGACACATTTTAATTAGTTAATGCCTAATTAGCCATGAGATATTGCCTTAGCTAAACTTCAGCTAACTTATTACGTTACCTCAGCTCATGAGTCATGCATGTTAGCAAGACATATTTGCCTTTTGTCTTTTGTCTAATTAGCGGTAAACTCGAGGCACTGGTAGTTTAGTCTTTTGTTCATCGCCACTCACCCCCACACAAGCCAAGAAAAACACTGTTGGGAGGGGCTGCTGCCTGTCTGTCTTTGTGTTGGCTCCTGCAGGGAGACGTGGAGCAAGAGAGAGGGAGAGAGAGAGGGCATCGGAACTGAATAAAGTCTCATCTTCTGACCAGATATTAGGGCTGTCCCCGACTTTACATAGTCCAATCAGAATTGTCAAGTCTTGTCTAGTCGACTGATAGTCGAATCAGTTTGTGTTTGTGCATGGTGATTGCGAGCAGGAGGGGTGGGGGGCNGAAGCTGCAGAACTGCAGCCTCTATTCATTAGTCACTGTAACTTAAACTGTACATTTAACATTACAGATAAACTGAGGCTTATTGTTGATCATTTCCTCTCTGCTCACCTGCCATTCACCTGCCTTGTGCAGAGTTTTGCGTGCGTGCCGTGTGGCCAACAAATGTATGCATGTCGTGGTTCCTCGCAGGTCTATTTCAAGCATTATTTAAAAATAACATAATATTCTTTGTGTGGTTTATTAATTAATTAATTAATTAATAGTGTCTCCACTAGGCTACACCACAGACTGCAGGGCTACACACACACACACACACACACACACACACACACACACACGCACACATACACGCTACACCCACACATGCACACTGACCCCTTTTTATGTCTGTGTGTGCACGTGCCTGTTGCTTGCTGTGTTTCACTGAGGGTGATACTTCGCACACACTGAGCCGAGCAGAGAGACAGGTGAAGTGAACGTTAAGTTACTGGAGTTGACGACTCGTTACGTTACATACAGCTGAAATCCAGCTGTGGTCTTCTGTCGGCAACTATGGTCTGGAGATGCAATGACTTCAACCAATGGCGAGTAAGAAAAAATATTAATAATATGTAATTTGTTAAGCTATGAGTAGAAGAAAGTCCACTAGCCAGGAGGCAGATTTATGCAGTCTAAAATGCCATAGGCTTAAGCTTATGGTGACCAGCAAAAAACTATTGTTTTGTCCATGTCACCCACTGCTAATGTTGAATATATCATAATAAACTTAAAAATAAACTGGTTTCATTCAGACACAGTGTTACTGGTTTCAAACATGCCTCTTTTTTCAATAATGTAAGGTGCTGTTCGCTATAGTTCATCATCATTATGCTGAATGAATCCATAATTTATAAAGAAGTCTGATCTACACATTAATGCATACTTGCAGATCAGTTTGCAAGCCTACACACACACACACGCACACACACACACGCACACACACACACACACACACACACACACACACACACACACACACACACAC
>JAPMOB010224029.1:0-14284 GCA_029875015.1 Lepomis gibbosus
TCACGTTGTTTCAGACTCGATTGGAATCGGACGTTACCTCCCGATCAGGACTCGGATATAAATGTATATATATGTATATACAGATATGCTTCGCAAACACTGTGGCACTTTTATTTTTGTATTTGTTTACATGCTTGCCGGGTATTTTAAGTTGAGGTGCTATTTGCTTTTATCTTAGACTTTTTTTATATTTACTGTTGCACTAAAGTCCAAAAGTGAAGAATTGATGTTATTTATTACTTGATTGTTCAAGCTACCTCACAGAAGTGCTCTGTTTGCTAACAGAGTTGTTGAATGTTAAAATAAGATGAATTAAATAAAAAATAAGGAACATGCTGGATCTGTTTTTTTCGCTCTTCTTCATTCTTTAATAAGAATAAGTATTATAGAAGTATCTGATCGGGACTCGATATCAGTAGATACTCAAAATCAAATGACTCGAACTCGGACTCGAGGGCAAAAAAACCTCTTAACATCTTAAGGTTAAACATCTTAACGATAATCTTCACCTTGTTTAAAACACACAGTGTGTGTACTCACTGTTTCATTTTCAAAAAAGAACTTTTCATTTCCTCCAGAACCGGGCCAGGGCACCTGAAATAGAGACCGCAGAATCAGGGCTTCAATAAAAATTTTACATTTATACAAGGGAAACAGTCCACCTCCATTTATTGTGGGAAGGAACAAGGAAGTATTTACAAATGATATGACAGAACAGACAAAAACTTTCTGTTCAAGCTGGTGAAAGGATTTCCAGACAGTCAATCTACCAAGTCAATCTGGAAGTACTACCAATAAAAAAAGTCAAAACTTAAAGTTTTGTCAAAACAAAACTTTAAAACTCTTTAACACTGAGGTCTGTGCATTATTCTGAGGTTGTCTGGTTTGTAATTAGTAAGAAGAGAAGCGAAATTTGGACAAATGGAGGACCACACGTACATCCTACGCGCTTGCAAAAGGAGGGGTGAGCGGTGGATGAGCTGTTGGTTGCAATTTGCAACACTCACCACTAGATGCCACTAAAACTTACACACTAAACTTTTAAGTCCTACCTCGCTCAGTTTATTTGTCAGCAGATCTCCCAGCAGAAGAGTGTCGGAGGTGTGAGCCACCAGGTAGCGATCTTTACCCATGATTTTGACTTCCTCTATCTCATATCCATAGTAAGACTTAAGAACCACCCGCGTTCCTGTAGAGAGGTTCCTCACTATCACCTAGAAGAGAAGGAAAAGAAGAACAGCCAAGTGGTGAAGGACGCAAAAATGCAAGAAAAAGATTACAGATGATGATTAGATTATTTTCTCATCATCATCGTTTTTCATTTTTATGAATAATAGAGGTAAAATTCAACAACTTCATGCATTAGCACACTAAATTATATTGACCTTGGTCTTAAAAGTTCATTTACGTTTTGCACACACACATGGATTCTTCGGCTCCTTAAAAACACCAGAGTCAAATATCTCACTATCAGCTGTAACACCAGGCAAACTCACTTAGGAAAGAAAGAAAATGTTGCTCATGAACTCTTGACTGGAAATTATAATTTTACACATCAGCTGTCTCATTAGCTGCTAGAATGAATTTCTTAATCACAAACTCATCAATTTTAATTTGTATCTTTATTTTTTCAAACCAGTAGCAAAATCAATTCACACTTTAATTAACTTTTTTTTACTAATCAGAAAATCCTAGATTGAGTTCTAAGGTCATTTCTATCAGTTGTGTATCCAGCATTGTTATTCTGTGTTTATTTGTACTAAAAACTAGTGATGGTCACAGTCCATAAGTTATTTTTCTCCCAGTTTCTAAGGTTTGTATCACAAATAAGATAAAGTATTTGTTTTCAGGAATTACAGAAGGCCTAAATTTTATTTCTATTCAAATAACTAGCTCACAAAGTATCCAAAATAGAAAATCTATGCATTTCCGTCAGATAAGGTACTTGTCTTTGATGTAATTAGATGACCATCACTCAAAAAGTTGCTGGAAACCCCCTTAATAATGTGTTTGTAAGATGGTTAGCTCATTGTAATTCAATGTAAAGCATCACTTAATTAGAAAACAAGAAAGTGCTGTGGCTAAACAAGAAGCTGGATGATTATTTATTTCTGCTGTTTCTTTCTTAGTAATGAAAGTGGAAAATCAGGCTGTTTTTTTACACTTTAAATCTGACTGACTGCTATTGCATAGTCTACTGTCTTTTTTCAGTTTCATATCATTTGTTAATTGGCAGAGACCAAAGTGAAGGCTAGAACTGCTCATTTGCTATTGTTTGTGCAGTTAAAAGATACTGCGGTTTTCGTTTTATTTCTGGTTGTCTCTGTCTGTACCTGGCTCAGGCCGACGTAGGTCATCTCAAACTTGTTCTTATAGATGGTTCTCCGCAAGCAGCAATCAAACAGCTCCACTCCCCCACACAGAGTTCCCTATCAAGAACACACACACAGTAAAGAAATACATAAAACACCTTTTTACAGATTTGTGTTTTAGGTTTTCAATTATTTGATGGTAACAGCAGAGGAATTAAGTAGAATCGTAAAGATAAAGGATTTCAATGCAAGTGTAAGCTGTTTAAAAGACGAGAGTTATATCACACTTAAACCAGGTTACATAAGGGACCAGAAAGAGAATGCACATGTAAGCACTGCTGCAAAGCTAAGGAGCAAACGGTAGGTTTACAGTAGGTTGGCATTAAAGCCACAGTCTGGATTCAAATAATCTGACAGATAAAGTATTTACAGCACAGAGGCGTGATCCATCTTTCTTCCAGGCCAAGCTGGTGATAGTGTAGAGGTTGAGAATCTCTTTAGGCCTGGATTCATCCCACACCCCTCTCCTGGGAGCCCAGTTAAACACCCGCAACCTACGTGAAAAATCAGGAAGAGAAACAACTTGAACTCAACACAAACTATCTGAGATACTAAAAAACCCTTTAGGACAGCGTCTCTCACATCACTATTGCAAATGGTACCTGCGGTGTCCTTTTGAGCTGTATCTCAGTACTGTCTGTATATCAACTGAGAGAACTTCTACTGACCTGTCATAACTGCCGAACACAACAGACTGCCCGCTGGGGCTGGTGGCGGCCACGGTGAACTCCTTCTCTGTCCGGTCGCGGGTGTAGTCGAAGGTCTGCAGAATATGACCCTCTCTGCCGTAGGCCACCACCTTCTTGTCACAGCCGCCAACCATGATGCTGTTTGCACCCCAGGCCAGAGCGTACGGTGGGCACGGGTGCATCAACAGCTTACCCTGTGTCAAAGTGTGTGTTTTGTTAGTCTGGTAGACGTACTAAAAAACAAATGCATATCACGAATGTGCACAATCTACCAGATAATATAGGAAAATATGCCAATGTACATGACAAATAAGGATGAATGATCTGTGAGGCTGTGGGTACCTGAGACTCCCCTGAGCCTTCGTCATCAAAGAAGTAACGCACGACTGTCCCATCAGCGTGGCCAGACAGGATGCCTTTACCAGAAACACTGACGCAGAACAGACAAATAACAATGACTGAGCGTACCACAAAAATAGAACATGAAGCAAAATGTAATTTTTCAAATTGGCAACTGGCTTTCATTTTGAGAGGGACCAGGCCAGTCAGGATGCAACGTTTCTTATTTTCTCCACAAATGCTTTGGGAATAACAAACGTACAGTGCATTATCTACTAACTGTTGGTTATAATAACATATGAGCATTTACTTGGATGCCAGTGAGACAACACAGGACTCTGTGCCATAGATGGTTGATGACTTGTTTGTCTGAGTGTTGGCTAGGCGGACCTATGAAAAAGAAAAATTATTATTATGATTATTGTTTTTTTATTTAAAAATACAAAATTTAGTTTATCTGTTGTCTTAAAATGGCTTTTAAATGCTGATATTTTTGCACCAGGGCTGATAGCAGTTACTGTAAATGGTAAGTCAACTTTTAAGTAGGTCTGTTTCTGTATAACAGTTATTTTAAGCCAAACAATGTAAGTCTTGACAAAGTGAA
Organism: Lepomis gibbosus; assembly: GCA_029875015.1. NCBI lineage: Eukaryota > Metazoa > Chordata > Actinopteri > Centrarchiformes > Centrarchidae > Lepomis > Lepomis gibbosus. The sequence goes on from JAPMOB010224029.1 coordinate 4,005, forward strand.
AATACCTCTGATGCAGCAATTAGACCGGAGAGAACAAGTAGATCATTAAAAGTCCAAAAGACACCATTGCAATACTACTGCAAACACTGCTTCTGTGTCTGCTGATACTACTGTAATACTGATGAGAGGTGACAAGAACATGCTGACGTACCTTGCCATCCACTAATCCATAAACAATTGCATGCTCTGCAGGCCAAATCAAGCAAGTCACAGCACTCTGCAATACAGTGTATAAAATGTTGCATTACAAACATGTGAGAAAGTTGGACCCGTGACTTCCAAAGCATAGAAATTACATTACATACTTTAAACACTAAAACAGCATCTAGAACTATACAACATATTTAGCACATGTTTCCAATTTACTTTAAGTATTTGTGATCCCTTCTTAGCCTTTCATGGCCTCAAATCTACTAAAACAATGGCTGAAATTGCCAAATATATTACTACAAATGGTTAGTTGGGAATAAGTTTTTAAGCTTGCGGTTTAATGACAAAACAAAGTGTTTACACATGTTTACTTACCGTCTGAACAAATTTGTTGCAAATGGCTTTCTTGTCCCCCCTGGAAGACAAGATAATACTAATACAGAAAGCTGCCCACATGCATAGACATAGATAAGAACGTCAAGATTAATATGTGATTGATATATGACATGAAATTAGCTAAAAGGCATTACCAATCCTCCCCAATTCTGTAGACAAAGATGATGTTGTCGGACTGGCCGATGGCGATTTTAGTGGAGTCCGGTGAAAACGCCATGTCATTGACAACATAGCTGTGTTTTCCATACTGACAAAGAATTAAATGGAATATTATTAATACACAACCTGTTTATTTATTAAATACACAAAGCTTAAAAGAAGAGAGTCAAATTACTGAGTAAAGAAACTATTTACCCATCATTACCTATCACTTTTGTAATCATGAGCACATACAGTCTTCCTCTGACACAAAAGTAAATCCACACTTTAGTATAAGAAGTAAATGAAGTGTCTTGCTGAAGGACAGTATCAGGATAGGAATATCAAATCTGACATTACTGTTAGAGGAAGCTCTATTACAGAGGTTATCTGTCAACGGTGGACTTTTTTAAAAATACACTGCAAAATATTTTTTTCAAACTTTACATCAAAGCACAGGACACTTCAAAAACTGTGTATCAATTTAGTTAGTAGAAAACTCCTAATCTAAAGTGTCTAAGGTGTTTTCAGAAATGCCATCTCTGACTGTCACTGTGTAGTTAGATCATCTTTCTTATGATGTTGTCCTTCCTATGGTTGTAAACCATCTCTTATTGAGGGGCTTGTCTTTTCTTGTGAAAAATAGGGGTGAAATCATAGCCTGTATATAAAAAAATTCAAGACGTCATGCATTAGCCCTATAAATGAAATCGACAGTGTTCTAAAAATTGTATTTATGTTCTGCAAATACACACGTGGACTCATCTGCTCCTTTAAAACACCAAAATCAGAGTAAAATAACTCACTATCCTTATTCTTTAGCACTGCTGTATTATGTGTTGTTTGTTGTGTTTTGTATTCTTTGTTTTCTGTTTGTCTGTCTGTGTCTTCAAAACGAGAGGATGCATTAAGTATTAGACAACACTGGGCTAACTGCCTTCCTGTCTCACCTTAGAATCCAGGGGTTTGGTGGAGAATTTGTCTCTCCTTTCTCCCTGCTCATCATAGAGTAGCACCACTCTGTCAACAGTGCAAACAGCGAACTTGGTGTTATTCGGTGCCCAGGTCATGCATGTAACTTTGGCAGCACCCTCCTGTGAAGACAGAGAAAACAAACAGTCATAAGGGATAAATAACAGATGAGTTTAGCCGAGCACCTCTTTGGCTAGTTTTAGCCAGCCTCACCCAGATGCATTCCGTTATAATCTGTAACGTTAGCGCCAAACTCAATCGAAAATTTAACTGTTTTAACATTTACAGCTGGTGTAATTTGTTCGGTGACAGCAACCGCTAAATAAGCTTTTGGCTACACCCGAACCATTAAGATGCTCTCCGAACCTAATTTGGGGCGTTTCAGTACTTTTTCTCTCAAGTAACAGTTAACGCTAGCTAACGCTCCACAGTTGCTAGCGAACAATATAAAGTGACTATTTAATAGCAATGTCATACGTATCAGTAAAATCACTTACATTCCGAATTGACAGGAGGAATATAATGCTTTGTTGCAGCTTTCAAGTCATATTAATAATCTACACTTAACTGATGTTTCGCTCCAGCATCAGCTAGCATTAGCTAACTTAACGTTAACTCACCTGGGGTGTTAATAGTGTCTTAAGATGCTTCAGTTGCATTTTCGGAAGTTTTCGGGAAACTCACAAAGAAAGATGTTATTAGTGCTGAGATAAAGTGAACTCTTTAGATTATGGTCATTTTGTTAACCAAGTCAAAGATAGCAGCTAGCAAGGAAGACATCTTTGTAGTAAACATAACTGTGATCTCCTTAGTTACCGCTGGACTGGTGGTGCATTGAAGACTATAGGAATTTTCATTTGCCCCCACAAATTGTGTTTTTATTGCGTTGTCTTGTTTCGACCATGGTTTTAACAAATGTAATTTAGCCATTTCAGCTATTTCAGGTAACACTCGATACCATTAATATAACATTAATATAACTAGGCTGCCTAGATATGTACTTTATACTCTAAGTGGCATTTTCTACCTAAAGACGCAACTATAATTTACTTCCCTTTTAATAGGTTATAAGCTATTATATACAATAGCATCAATATACGGTACGCATGTAGATGACTCAAGACTAGAATCTGTGTGTGAGTAAATTAATGTTATAAAGCTTTTTATACGCCTCGTGTTTCCAAAGCGATTATTTCCGTCATAATTATATAGGAAGCTCTATAGTAACAAGCAGACACAAAAGTACAAAGTGCCTTATGTGTGTTAAATGTGTGGCTTTTCTACAGTCAGTAAATGAGTAGTAAATTAGTTTAGACAATTATCGATCTTCGCATGGGGAGAAAAAAAAAACTTTGGAGATGCCGGGGATTGAACCCGGGGCCTCATACATGCAAAGCATGCGCTCTACCACTGAGCTACATCCCCTTCCATGTTGATATACCGCAGGTAACAGCTTTTATCTCCACTGTTGTGTTCATCAGATTTATTAAAAGCTTTTATACAAAAGCCTAATGCACATTGTTTCCGTAAAACAATGCCTTTAATTAATCCTGATTGTATCCCTGGAAACGGTACGGTAGCTAGATATCCCTTAATTTGTATACAAATTACAAATCAACTAATAAATGATGATGCATTATTGTGGAATAACCTGCAGTTTGTAAAGTAGGTTAAATTAGCTGTTTAGAAGCTGCTGCTGCAGGTACGCCACATCACCTTTAGCGTGATGACATCAACGTGAAGCCGAAATGCGTTAAGTTTCCCGATCGTACAGAAAATGAGCAATTCTACTCAAATTCAATTCTACTTTCAAATTAAAGCCCCACGTGTGTGAAAACATGGCATTTCAGTTTCTACAGATTTGACATCACACACACTTCAAGAACCTTGCAAAAATAAAAATATTTATCAAAATATATAATACACACAAATTAACAAAATAGCACACAGAGCAAAAGACACAAAAAAGTATATGAAGCAGCTATTAAATTTGCTAATCAAGCCCTATTTAAAGAAAATCAAACTAAAAAAATCTCTGATGTAAAAGATTAACACATTTTACAATTAGCCTACCTTATTTACCTTATATTTTACTTTATTTACAGACGTTGACATCATGACAAGACAATTGGAAGCACCTTGCTATATTAAAAGTTCTTCACAAAAAAGCAAAAGCGATCACCTGGTAAAAGACCAGCAAGAGTGATTGTAGAAGTTACAAATTTACTATTCATACTTATTTTACATGCCTTCAACCATCATGACTATCAAAAGTACACATTCATTTGGCATTGAGGAATAACGTCATGAGGTTATGTTATGATATGTCAAAAAACAAATTTTGCAATTTTATATTTACATAACCTGCCATTTGAACAACAAACAGTATAAACAATAAACTCAACATGTGTATTTTTGAAGAAATATGTAGTTTATTTGTCTTGAAAATACCTATTGTCACTGTTATCAAAGTCTGACAGCTGCTATCAGCAGATGTGCGGACTTGAGCCTCATGACAGAGACTCCGGTTGACGAAATCAAAAAAGGCTTGCAACTCAACTTTGAATTCAACACCAGTGACTCAAGCCTTCACTTGGACTTGAGCCTTTTGACTTGAGACTTGACTCGGACCTGCCTGTCTCCACTTGGGACTTGACTTGGGACTTAAGTGCTTGACTAAGACTTGACACTTACTTGTGACTTGTAAAACAATGACATGGTCCTATGTCTGGCCTTCATTGTCCTGAATTTGTATTGGAGTAGCATATAGTTAACCCCATAAATTACAGTGGATGATCAATGTGGCTTTTATTTTGAAATTCTTTAACGGAAGTTCAGTGGTTTATTGCGTGAAGCTTACCGCTTCAGGCTGCGGGCCGAGTTCCACACTGCTGGCGGCCTGTGTGGAACACTTTTCTCTTTTCATCCGGTCCGACCAACCGGTAAAGTACTAAAAACTAAACAAGTTTTTTGTTTCAGTGTTCCCTCATTTACTCCGGATTCTTTAAGACGCTGACAGAGATCTTCTCAGCGAACAAATCTGGTACGCATCGGTAGTTTTTACGGAGTTTCATCTGCATCTTCTGTCTCCTTGCGCGGCGTGAGTTTCACGTGGGGGACTGGCGCATCACCATTCTGAAACATCTATCAGTTTCCCGGTTACAGGGGTTAGCATTTACTTAGCTGTTCGAGTTGAACATGGCAAAGATGGCAACGTTGATCCTAGAGGACGGGACGGCGTTTAAAGGCCTCCTTTTTGGTGCAAATGTGTCAGTGTCGGGAGAAGTTGGTAAGTCCGCTCTTTTATTACTTAAATTTATTGCTGCTACTTTAGCTAGCTCATACAAAAATCTACCAGTGTAATTAACTTGGCTAACCTTGTGTTAGACTTTTGGTTATATGTATTTTGTTCTTCTTGTCCTAATGTGCCGCGACGGTCTTGGATCAGAGTTGTATAAAGCGCCAAACCCGACACCACCTTCCCCTCTCCCTACAGGAGCGAGTTGCCAAACTCTATTCAAACATCTGCCAATATAAATGTTGACGCTGACGTTGACGCTTGGCACGCCGGGCAAGCCACATGACGTTTCTGGTTTTTTTGTAATTGCCACTTCCAGTTAAATCGTTAAGCAGCATTTAATTTTAGCACCTATACGACTTGTCTTGCTTCTTACCCCATGCTTCGGTTATCTGTGCCGAATTAAAGAAGATACCACATTGATTTTATACTTAGTCAAACTGTGCTCTATGATGCGCTTACTTGTGTCGATGAGCAAGGTATCATTAGAGTGATTGATTTGTCAGTGCAGTCTGGCGGGACAAAGTACACACAGTAGAATTGAATGTATCTCTGCTTGTATTTACTAGACTCTCTGATGATTTAGGATTTACTCCATCACTTGAACATTGTGTCAGTGACTTAGAAATACTCTTGGGGTTAAATAATGTTGTTTAAGGCCCTTGAGGGGGATCCTTGGTGTTCCCAGTAAAAAGGGGAATAATTTCTATATAATAATTCCATACCTAAATAACACAATGAAAGAATGTATGACTATTTTGGTGATGGGTTTCATCCATGTTCTGTAATGAAACATTCAAAAGCAAAACTCCTATCAGATGATGGAGCCTGGGACAAAATCTTATCAAATGGGGTCCGTGGTCAGTTTAGAGGCCCTTGATGTTAAAAGGTTTGAGATCCGCTGGAAGTATGACTGGACCTTGCACTGATGAATATCTTGCGTGTTCAGTGTTTCAGACGGGCATGGTGGGCTACCCCGAGGCTCTTACTGACCCATCCTACTGCAGCCAGCTGTTGACCCTCACTTACCCTCTGGTCGGCAACTATGGTGTACCGAAGGACGAAGACGGAGAGTTTGGACTAAGCAAGGTAGGTAGTTAAGCCCCTTTCCAATGCCAGTACCAGCTCAACTCGCCCCCGACTCTACTTGACTTTAGTCATGCTCCGTTTTCCATTGCAGATACTCCCCAGCAATAGTACCACTCAATGTAGCTGGTCGTCATAGCAACGCCACACACAACTGCCGCAATGTAATGTTCAATGCAACCCACCCACCAGTGACCCGCACACAGCGGTCTCTTGATTTAAGTTAAAACGTTTGAATATTTCTCAGATTGTTAAGACAGATAAGCGGTATGAAAACCTTCCAGCTGGGTTGTCCTCTGCCGTTGTTGCTGCAGCGGTCTGTGTGACGGCGGGAGCAGAGGGCTCTGTGAGCGGGCGGCTGGCCGGCCTCACACGCTTCGCCCGCCGCCACTTGCGGAGCTCCTCAACTCTGAAAACTTTCAAGCAAATTTTTGTTCTGCCATCAATTTTCATAAAACTGTCAAATTGGAAATCTACACAGCTGATTTCTCACCTCAAAACTTCTCAGAAGTGGATTTAGTGATGAAATAACGTATTCTGCTGCTGGCCTCTGTCCGTCACGCAAAATGATGACACAGTGAATAGTGACGATTCTCTCTGACCAATCAGCAGTCTCCTGTGTTTTCATATCACATTTTAGTATCGCCTCAGCTCGCTTGGAACTTCGACAGAAGTGACACAAAAAAAGTACCTGGTAGCAGGTACAGGTACAACCTTTATACAATGGAAAACAAAAACAGTCGAGCCGAGTCGAGCTGGCGCTATGAAGTTTAAAAGGGGCTTTATTTTGGGTTTAAACTTTGTCCAATTTTATGAAAACACTTTTTAAGACACTCAGGTCTAACAGAGGGTGTTGGAAGATGAGGAAACTTTTGTCTATGATCACAGCATTACCTTTTACACTTATGAAACAGTAGTAGGTACCTTGACTTGAGACTATTTAAAGAGGATACAAGAGGACGTTCACACCAACGTCACATACTGATGTGTTTTCTTGTGGTTTTGCTTACTCAGTGGTTTGAGTCATCAAAGATCCACGCTGCAGCTCTGATAATCGGAGAGCTGTCAGAAAGTCCCAGTCACTGGAATTCAGTCAAGTCACTGGACCAGTGGCTCAAGGAGCAAGGTGTTCCTGGATTACAAGGTCAGAAAATCCAAATCTAAATACTTAGAACAAATACTTTAGTGGGAAATAAATTCATGCAGAATTAAATGCATGAAGAATCACAGCAATCTATTGTTTCCATGTGCTCCAGGCATTGACACCCGCCGTCTGACCAAAAAGATCAGAGAGAAGGGCACCATGTTGGGGAAGCTGGTTGTGGACGGGACTCCTGAAGACAGTATTCCCTTTGATAACCCGGACCAGAGAAACCTGGTCCAGGAGGTCTCCATGAAGGTAACCCACACAGATTCTTAATAACCTTTTAAAATGAAATGATCATCACAGACCACACAGGTTTGAAGTTAAGAAATTTCAAAGGATTGATTAGACCTAGTTTTAAATTCTGGTTGTTTCCCTTCTGATTGTCTCCAGGAGCCCAGAGTATTCAACCCCAGCGGTAATTTGCGTATCACCGTGGTGGACTGTGGCATCAAATACAACCAGATCCGCTGCCTGGCTCAGAGAGGAGCCCGTGTCACTGTCGTACCCTGGGACCATCCACTGGACAGCACAGGTGTGTTCTATAATAATGGACTTTGTTTTGACTTGCTTTATTCAGAATAGAAGCAAATTGGTTGACTGGGGCATAAAACTCTGTGACTACTGCTTCTGCAAGATGTCAGCGAAACTTATAGCAAGTTTTTTCTGAGACACAAATGTTAATACTATCTTGATTAAATGGTTTTATTCTTTTTTAACTGACAGGGTACAGCAAGTGAAGGTCAATGGGAAGCTATCAGAGATAAAATACTGTAACACAGGGGTTCCACAGGGTTGTGTTGTATCACCAATACTCTTCACATTGTACACCAATGACTGTACAACTACATAATGAAGTTTGCTGATGATACCGCAATCCTAAGCCTTTTGCACAAGGATGCAGACTCCTCTGTGTACCAAGATGAAATAGACACATTTGTTAAATGGTGTGACACCAACTATCTAATTTTAAACATCCAAAAAACACAGGAGATGGACTTCAACCCGAGGCAAGTTACTGACCTTGAGCCAGTGGTCATTAAACAACAGGAAGTAACTCAGGTGTCCTCATACAAATATTTAGGTGTCCACATTGACAGTCTTCTTTGCTGAAACACACATGTTGACAACCTGTGTAACAAATTGCAGCAGAGGCTTTATTTTTTAAGCAGTCTAAGGTTGTATGGTGTGAGCAGTCAGATCATGATGATTTTCTACCTTGCACTCTTAGAAAGTGTCATCAGATATGGAATTACTGCATGGTTCGGCAACTTAACAGTTAAGTTGAAAAACAAGCTTGCCAACATGCACAAAACAGCCATGAAAATTATAGGAAGGAGGGACTGTGAGCATACAGAGCATGTATGAACAAGCCGTTATGAAACAGGCCAGGAAAATTAAATATATCCATACAAATACATCCTCTTTTCCCACTTTAATTTAATCCATGAAACTATGTTGTCAACAATGTCCTTTTTCTTCTGTGTTTATATTTTCCTCTTGTGAAGTACAACATGTCAATGCTTCTCAGGTTCTTGTTGATATGTGATGTCTTTTGTGTTAATTTTTTTTTTTTTAATGAAGCAACTCTGCTCTGTGCCCAAGCAGAATTTCCCCTTGGGGACAATAAAGTTAACCTAACCTAACCTTCTTACCTTGTGCAGATATATGCAAAATATGGGACTATTCTTTTGTTTGTTTCAAGGAAATGCCATATGTGTTTTTTTTTTATTTTTTTATTTTTTTTTATAGAAGCAGAAAAACTCCCGACTATGAACTGTCAGTGATTAATGTTCAGAGAAGTTTTTAGATATAAAGTAGTTCATTGCTGTTTTACATGCTGCAGATTTAAAAGTTTAATGCGGCAAATAAAGTATTTGGAAATTATTTTGTTCATAGTCAGACACAGGCAATAAAAGGCCATTACTGTTCACATTTATTGATAGTGCGATATGTTTGTGCAGCCTTCAGTGGTAACACACAGGCATTATGGATTTTGTTTTCATGTCTTTTTCTAGATTTTGATGGTTTGTTCATCAGTAACGGCCCCGGGGATCCCCAGTTCTGTCAGACCACCATCAACAACGTGAGGAAGGTGGTCTGCGTGGAACGTCCCAAGCCAGTTTTCGGTATTTGCCTCGGACACCAGCTGCTCTCTCTAGTCATTGGATCAAAGACCTTCAAGATGAAGTTAGTAACTAAACTTAACACCTGCACTCAACCAAAAAAATAATTTAAATTGAAAAGGCTCAAAACCTGTTAGTCTACAAAAGATATCTGATATTTTTGTTTTCTCCACCAGTTGTGTAAACTATCGGTCCTTACATTGGTTGGTCTTTTGACAGAAAAATGCCTTTAAACTAGAAGAGTGTCAAATTTAATTACATTCTAAGCATTCTCCTGGTTTGCACTCATGTCTGGAGCTCCGCCAATGTCTTGCAGAGCTTATAGAAGATTTTTTTGGGGGACAGGTCAAAGACAGAAATGTGCCCTCAGTGACCTGAGTCAGGGAACCTCTTTCAAACCCCTTCACACTCTCTAGAAACACAGTCAGTCATGCCCACACACTTTTTTTTTTTATGGAAGAGCTGTGATGTGAACTGTAGATTTTTGCTGTTCTCAGCAGTCTGGCTCTCTCCTGTATGAGCAGTGGAGTGTTGGCCTCATCGCCCTTGTTTTGAAAAAGACTAAACAAACAAGCTGGCACGAAAGACAAGGCGGGACCGCTCCTCCACGGCCACATCTGTGGGGTTAGGGAGGTTTTCTTTCCCCTGAGACTCCACTGATGGCAGCTTTATCAGGCTCGGCATGAAGGTCACGGTGCGAATGTTTCCATTACCCTGCTGGAATGCGGCTGGCATCTCAGCAGACAAGGGGACTGTGGGATGACAGTGAAATTCAAATTACAGATAGTTCACTATCATACTTGCTTCCCACAGGAGTCTCAGTATTGGACTCTTACTACATGTTTTGTCTTTACCTGGACCTGGAAGTCCAAAGCCACATAAGAATATAGCCGTATAACACAACTTGTTGTTTAAACTAAATTAATTTGTGGTTTGCCCAAGACAGGCACATGTGGGCAGATATCAGTGT
>JAPMOB010224030.1:0-11609 GCA_029875015.1 Lepomis gibbosus
AACCTACTTGGTCAGGTTTAGGCACCAAAACCTACTTGGTCAGGTTTAGGCACCAAAACCTACTTGGTCAGGTTTAGGCAGGGTTAGGGGTGGGGTCAATATTAGCTATTTAGTGGTTTCAAGTCTGTAAGGGACATGTGACTTGTAAATGAGTTCAGACCTGAAGACAATAAATCTAGTTTCAAACCTGCGTTTTCATTTCCCAGAATCCCCGGTGCTGTATTGTGTGAGCAACTCTGCGACCTTCGGCGTGAGCGAAGTGGGACTCACCCAGCTAGTGGTGGACGGGGTCAAACTGCTCATCGCCATGGAGAAGAGGCTGGAGGGCGGCAGAGACATCGATGAGCTCGTTCCAACACAGAAGTAGATCTGGATGACGATTGGCTGGTGCGAGGAGGAGGACGGATGGCTTGATCAACAAGACATAATTTGACAATCAGTTTCAATACATTGTGATCATATGATGTTTTTGAGTTATTGTTTTACAAAACTGAAAACACTTAAAAGTAACTAAACAGTCTTCATGATTTCAGTAATGAACAATGTTTCCCAATGTACGGATATGTTAAAAAAAACTAACATAAAGTACAGCTGGTCATAATGAAGCATCAGTGTTTCTTCTTTAAACATCCTTATCTTAACATAGTTTAGTTAAATGGTCACTTTGCTGTCCATGAAATGATTAAACCAGATGAAATTACTTTACGTGAATCTGATTTGTCCGTTAATTATCTGGAGCTCCTGGAGAAGAGGTTCGTCTGCACCGGGAGCTATTATGTTAACTAGAATAACGTTGTGCATTAGCAGGTGATTTGATGCTGGCCAGCTAGCAGGCTTAACACGCTTTCTCTGCCACTGCATGAACCCACTGGAGCTTTTGAATGCAAATATTTCAAACTTTAATTAAACACAAAACACAGATTACCTACCACTCTGCTAAATTGGAATTAATGTTAACTTACAGTGACATGCTATATCTGCCATAAGCTCACGGCTGTTAGCATAAACTGTGAGTTATGCTTACACACCTTCTCTTTAAAAGTCTGCTTGAATGTGTTTGCTCACCTGGCAGGAGGCGGTCTTTAGCATAGTTTTCAATGTCAACTTTCAGATTTTCTGCCGTTTATTTGTCTGAACCGTGTTCCCGCCAGAATCCACTTGCACATTGTGTCACTCAAATCTTTCAAGCTTTCAAAGCTGGAACGTGTTGCTATGACGTTTTCAGCATTGAAACTTTGGAATAACCCAAACCTTTGGTTTGGTCACAGATTAAGCTAGATAAGCTATTTGGATAAGGTTACTTGCTTGTACTGGTTCTTTAACATGTTTCCTTGCTTCCTCAGCTCAGTGCATTGAATCTTATTTAGATGCAAATCCCAGTGACAGTGAGTTTCCTCCCATTATGCCTCCAGTTTATTGACACATCTGTAATTCTTTCCAACAACTGGAAAGTACCTCCGTCTCTGAATTACTAGGAGGCTGAATTCCAAAATTATTTTGTTATTGAATTCAATGAATTGAAATTAAACCAACATGAAGTATTTTACAGGTGAAATAAAGTCTTTGAATTTTATTTAGGTGTACCGATTGTATTTTTGTTAACCTTGTTTTTTATTTAGACATAACTAGTAGCTTTGCAGCCATTTGTCGACTCTTCAGTAGTTGTTTTCACCAACTCTGGAAGATTTTATAAAGCCGTCAGAAATTTCTTTTGTCTCCGGCTCACCATTAAAATCAGGAAGCAAAAGACAGCAGTTTCTTTCCACTCAGCTGCTCGCCATTATACTCTCAACGAGACTCAAGGGATTTCTTGTTAAATCAGTGCTCTGGCTGGTGAATGAGTCCATAAGTGTTTGACATTCCTTTCTTGTCCCATCTCTTATAAACAGTCTGTTAACCAGAAGGTTAGGTTTAAAACAACCTTGAAGTTAGTGTTTAAACAGGTCACATTATAGGGACATCTGTGGGCTAATCGTGTAGGAACATTGTGAGTATAAATATAGGAGTCATATCTTCAACCAAGTCTTCCCGAAGAGTGAAAAAGGTCTGAGTTACCATGTGAGGATTCCTAATTTAGGTCAGTGGATGCTCAGAAAAGTCATTAAACGTAATCCAAACGGCAGTACTTCTGTCCTCCAGTGGCATTTTAACAGATTCCAAGGAAGGTCAACTGGACTTGGTTGAAGAGACTTGAAGAAGTTTCACCTCTCATCCAAGAGGCTTCTTCAGTTCTGACTGACTGGCAGGGAGTCCCAGCAACGTAGTCTCTACGGGGTTGTTTTCAAGGTGATTGATCCCACTTGGTTCGTTAGTGTTCCTGGCTGTTGTAACGACAGTTGTTAAGGTTGTTATATTTACCTGAGGCCAAGTCTGAACAACCATTTGTCACATGAGGCCCAATGTAATGCTTGTTCAAAAACCTGGGAAGAGATGAAAGGAAAACATTTGAAAGAGACACCAAAATAGAGAGACCATCGCTAAACAGAGGAGGAGGCCTGAGACACCACTTACAATACTGTCCTTTCATCTTATCCCAGGCTTCATGTGACAATGCCACCAATGGCTGTTCAAGCTTGCCCACATGTGACTCAAATGACCACAATGACTGTTGTAATAACATCCATGAGCACTAACGAACCAGCAGTATCCATCACCTTGATAGCGACCGCACAGAGGTTAAATAGCTGGGACTCCCTTCCTGTCAGCCAGAACTGAAGAAGCCTCTTGTCTCTCGGACCAAGTCCAGTTGTCCACATTTTTAACCTTCCTTGGACTGTTAGCAGTTGTGATCAAAAAATGACTCATGTTGAAAAAGTTTAATCTGTGAGGTTTTTATTTAAAATTGAACCTATCATGGCTACACTGGACTTCTGCTACTTTCCTGTTAACAATGAGCCTGACAAATCAGTCGGTCACCTGGTACGAGTTACTCTCCGAGAGCTGAGGTGAAGGCTATATTCAAGTAAGAGGCTCAAGTTTACAGTCTTTCCCAGGCGACATGAAGGCAGCGTCATATTCATACCCTTTCTGTCTCTCTCGTCCCTGTCAGACAACAACTGATCCCAGATTTGTGTTGGTTGTGCCCCTCTCAGTTTTAAGTGCTACAACATACAGTACAAAGTGTTCTCGAGTTTCAGTAACGATGGAGAACCATTGCACAGTGAACCCTCAGGACCTCGACACAATAGAGCGTCCCGTTCTCATTCCCAGGGCGTCAAATACCTACGCTTTGTCACGTCCTTCGGCTTCTGGTACCTATGCATATGGCAGCCTTTAGCGTCACAGTTCAACACTAAAAGGAAGCCTAGTATAAATAACAAAAACGTCAGAGTAAGGGGGTTGTTGGGGCAGATGGGTGAGTAACATTTCTTAACTTACGCAAGTTAGAACACAAACCATGATCTTTTCCTAAACCTACCCAAGTAGTTTTGGTGCCTAAACCTTGCTAAACTGCACCGTTTCAAGTTAACCACTAGTTTTATTTTGAAAGTCTAACCTGACGTTGCATATTTATTCTTGCCAACTTGACTGCGGAGCTCTAGATGTGCAAAAGTGACGCTAAAGGTTAGCCAGGGGGTTAAAAAGCGACGCCAAGCGTCCATATGTGGCGCCTGGGGATGAGAACGGGTTGGACAGAGACGCGTAGAGCTACTTAGCGGCTCTGTTGATGTGCAGTCAAAGATTAGTGGGAACAAAATTCAAAATATACAGAAAAACTACAACTGAAAGAAAAACAAACGTCTCAATTCCCTCCAATACAACTGAAGCATCAGAAATACAAAGCAGGACATTCAGAAGTGGTGGAATAGATCAGAGAACTGAGTCCACTAGAAACTCAATTTCTGCTGGAATTAACCTTCAAAGGAGAAGTCTGGTGATTTTTTCCCCCCCAAACCCAGCAGTGAATGTCATCTACCAACCAACAAGTCCCGTGTGCGTCTCACAGCCCAATGGGTGGCGAAGGAACAGTGGAAAGGACACATGCCTTGGGTTGATTCCCACTACAACAGCTCCCCAAGGACGACACCTAAACCCTGCCACCTCTGACATATTTAGGAACTGTAAGTCACTTTGGATAACAGCTGAACGAATAAATGCAAATTGTTGTTTCCTGTTAAAAACCCATCAGTGAGCCTCACTGTGTTCCATCATCTGAACAAATACACTGTAGTTTATTCTGACTCAGTCCCACCTACACAGTCCTGCTGCCACCAGCTGACAGTAGACACCAACAGATGCAAATGTTTCCTCCTTTTGGTTTAATAGGTACTAAAGGGAGCGGGTGTTTTCAGGAAATTACTGAGCCTTTTTAAACGTGAAACTACGGGACTGAGGGCTGCAGACATGTGCATGGGATTTGTTGTTGATAAGAAAAATATAAAACACCAGACTGCTCCTTTAATTTTGGAAGCGTGAAGTGAAAATAAAAAGTGCATGTCTGGAGAGTGTGGTTCTGGTTTCATGAACGCCTTGAAAATTAAAAGTAAAATAAACACGTTCAGTGGTGGAAAACAAAGAATGCAGACAGTGTGGACCACGTAAAAATAGACTCTGTACACAAGCAAAGACTGATCAATACTGTACCTGCACATGTTCACCTGGACAGGTATCGTTTTACACAGCAAATAACAACAAGAACTAAAATAGGACAAACACATTCTGCTCTGTCAGTTGTAAATGTGTAAAAAGGTTAACGGAGCTTTACAGTTTGTGTTTTTGATCCACGCGGCGTCATCACCAAGAGCTCCTGTATTTATTGCAATAACGTTCAGTCATCAGGGGAGTGAAAGGGCTGCTGCTTCAGGAGGTCAGAGGTCACAGGCAACCGAACAGGGAGGCTGTTGTGGCTACCTGATTGTTCGTCACACGACTCACTACCTCGACTCTAAAACTGTGCAACTCGCAGCATCAAAGCTAAAGCCGAGACTAAGCCTCGTTCAGACTGCAGGCCAAAGCTTCCCAAATCTGATTAGTTTGCTCATGTGTGACTGATTTGTTTTAGAACAGTGTGAACAGCCAGTTCGGATATCAGCCCCTCTTTCATACGTGGTCCAAATCCAACATATTCTCACTCCTCACGTATGGACGCTTGGTCAAGACCCCTTGGAGTCGCTTTTTAACACCCTGGGTGCCCTTTAGTACTGTTGTAGTACTCGAGACCGGTCTTGGTCTGAAGACCACTTTTGAATGGTCTTTGTCTCGGACTCGACCGCATTTGTACTCTGTCTTGTCTCGTTCTTGGACATTGAGACCATAACTTTGAAAATATCAATAAATTTCTTTTGCATTGTCTGATTTATTTGTTAACATCCAAACTTTGATTTGAAGTAAAAGTTACTGCTTCAAATACGACCAACAACCCTAATGTGGATCTTTCACATCAATCTGTGAAGTGGTTATGATCTCATTCCACATTTCATTGCGTGCCATGGAATGCAGGGAACTGGTCTCGGTCTTGACTCGGTCTCGCTTTCCCTCGGCCTTGGTCTCGACTGCTCTCAGTTCTTGTTCTTGACTTGGTCTCGGTTTGGGCGGACTTGACTAGAACCCTACCCTTTAGCGTTGTTTTTGGATGTGTAGCGCTTCGCGGTGAAATTAGCAACAATAAATATGCAACGTCCAGTTACACTTTCAAAATAAAACTAGTGGATAAACACCTACCTTTAGCGTTAAAAAGCAACACTACAGCTACGCCAATGGGCTCGGCGGTGCCTTACAAAGTAACGCCAAGGTGTCTTGGACCATCCGTCCATATGTGACGACTTCGGAGTGAGAACGGGTTGCCAAATCAGATACAGGTCAGATTTTTTGAAACGTAACCTCAGTCTGGACAGTCAGATCAGAGTTCATGCGAATTCGACGTCACTCTCGAGCAGAGGTTGGCAAATCAGTCTGGCATCGGGCCAAATCATAAGATGGACATGGTCAATTTATCATTTATAATCCACCATTTACTGTGTGATTGTTTCAGTCAGTAGTTCACAGGGCTCCCGTTTGAAAGGTTGTGTGTTCAATCCCTTGTTGCAGCTAATGTAATTTTTCTCCCTTTTCAACAAATTTATTATGAAAAGATCGTTTTACATGAAGCCTGTGAAGGAGTGTGTTCTCCCCCCGGTGATTGGTCCACATCAACCTATGGTCATTCTCATTCCCCAAGTGTCTCCACACAGAGGAAATACCTGCGTTTCTCAATCAGGGGAGTCCGATCTCATGTTTTCTTTTTAAGAGCTGTGTCAAGCAAGCCAGAGATTCTTTTGAATTTCCTTCAGAACGTTTAAAAGCTCTCAATTAAACACGACATTAAGAACTGCTGCAAAGATATTCTCGTGCTTTTATTTTGTAGGGACACTCACTTAAGAGGAAGTGATTAAGTGAGTAACTTTTAATGTCATGACTGAGATCACTGTTTCGACAACAGCAGCTATTAAGGTTTTTGTTTTTTTGCCACTATCAAAGTCATCTTGGCATCGCTTTGGGCCGTGCGGCGCC
Source organism: Lepomis gibbosus (assembly GCA_029875015.1). NCBI lineage: Eukaryota > Metazoa > Chordata > Actinopteri > Centrarchiformes > Centrarchidae > Lepomis > Lepomis gibbosus. The sequence goes on from JAPMOB010224030.1 coordinate 6,490, forward strand.
TATTGCCGACCGCAGCTCTAGAGCAACCGTCGTCACATTTCTGCACAGTGGCCTGTTCACACTTCAGTCTAATATGAGCCGCATTTAAATAAAAATGTGAATAAAAAAATCCGAATTCAGCTTTGAGGCCTGCAGCGTGAACGCAGAGTCATCGCCATCATCACAATCATAAAATCTTCATGGCAAAAACATAAAATATCAACGAAGCGGCTGCCGTGGCTTGTGGACAAACCCAACTACATATTGTTTCTAACGCTTCACCACAACACATCCAGACAGTTGGCGGTTAAATCAGATCGGGCAAAATCACGCTACGCTAACATTAGCTGGGGAGAAACCTCTTCTAAGCCGGTTTCCCTCCCTACAGACTTCTGTCACTGATGAGATAACATCTTAGCTTGCTAACTAGTGTTAAAGTGTGTTCAGAAGCACAAATTTAGCCCGTTCATTCGCCACAAACAGCTGAGTGGGCCAACTGTGCAGACGTTAGATGTAGCTAGCTACCAACATACAACCCGTTGGAGAGTCTCTATGCTACGTGTGCTACCAGAGTCTCTGATTGGTCTCAACATTTAAATTTCTTCCTGGTATTTCTTGGCCATCTTCACCTCTTAGCGTTGACTTTATATGAATTGTGCAGTGTCCACATGTCACCCCACATTCAGTCTGAGCACATATTCAGTCAGTGGACATTAGCTAGCTGAGATTAATGGTTTAGCCAAGCAAACTAGCTGGCCTCTCTAGCAATGGAGGTCAAGGCAACAACATAAAAGAGTTTTACGCCATCAGAAAGCATCGAGGAAATGGCTGAAATGTTTGGTGGATGTTCTGGCCTGTAACTGCACACACAGCTAGCTGTTGTGCTATTGCAGCAGGAGAGTTGCACAGGTAGAGCAGAGGTGATGTTTCACTGACTGTTTACTTCCAGTAAAAGAAACCAGATTACTGTTAACAATCAGATTAAGGCAAGGTTTGCATGCACTGCTGCAAACTCCAGATTACACAAGAGTTAGGTCAGCAGCGTACAGCCACTTTCCTACCCTTCGACATGCAAGCTGCTTAGTCCCAAAAAAGAAAAGCCAGTTTAAAGACTCGTCAGGTTTCTCCAACAAGAATCCACCTGTGTAAGTTTCCACTTTACACGATGTTTCAAAATTCAGTTTCCCAGGTTTTTTGGAAGAGCCTGAATCCTTTAGTGCATATGAACAGTGATAAACCAACATGTAGTCTCCAGTAGTGACGGGCGGACCTGGCGTTTGTTCTGGATGGATCCTCTCCGCCTGTCGAGATGAACACACTGAAAGATGAAACGCAACCTGCTGCATATCTGCGCCGTCAGTCCTTTTAATATTTGGTTCCACTGGCGAACATTTAGTGATAACATTAAATAGTGTCGAGTACAAGAAGCAGTCATACAGCAGATAGTGAGGAATACTGCACAAGATGGCCGCCGAAGAAGAGCGTCAGGAATTCTTCCCGCAGTGTTGGAGGATAATGTGATAATAAGGGGAAGTTGCTCACAGCCTGAGCTCATTGGCCACTTTGGAGGCGATATTTTTGAAGGCGATGGACGTGCCGGAGATCCTTTTGAACCGCACGCCGTTGAGCGAGAGGCGGGGCAGCTTGCACACCTCTATCTCCCACTGGACCAGACTGTCCTGCCGGGCGTCGCCGTGCACGCAGAACAGAGAGTAGCGCTCTCGCTGCTCGTAGTCACAGTTGTTGGCGTCCAGGACCCTCCGGATCTCCTTCATCATTTCCCCCGGCTCCATGGAGGACGTGGTCTTCATGCTCCAGGTGAAGCGAAGGGAACGAGGCTTCGAGTCCCGCCCCTCCTCCTTGGGCTCACCCGATAAACTCCTGGAGGAAGGAGACCGAACAAAGCGACAGCATTAACAGGAAGCAGGACTGCAGACTTTCATCCAAAGCTTCTTTAACATTAACTTCTCTAACATGACCACAACACGAGTCCACCCCTCACATCTCTGTAAATACCTGATTAAATCTTTTCATGTGTCGACACTGAAGAAATGACACTTTGCTCCTGAGCGTGCAGCTTGTATAACAGTGTAAATCTGCTGTCCCCTCAAAATAACACATCACACTAGCCCCTTTTCCACCAAAGCATTTTGAGAGCCGGTTCGAAGCCGGTGCCTACTCGCGAACCAGTTCTTGGGCAGGAAAACTGGTTCCAAATAGGCACCAACTCTCTGCTGGACTAGAACCGTTCTTTTACCACGTCATGCTTACATAATGACGTCGTTCGCTTGGAAGTTGAACCAACTTTGAATCAGCACCAGTTCCGAACCAGTTCTTCGGTGGAAAAGTGGTAACAGCCATTTATGTCTAAACCGCTGCCTTGACCTGCTTGGGCATTGAGTTCACCAGAGCTTCACAGGTTGCCACTGGAGTCCTCTTCCACTCCTCCATGACGACAGAGCCGGTGGATGTTAGAGACCTTGCGCTCCTCCACCTTCCGTTTGAAGACGCCCCACAGATGCTCAGCAGGGTTCAGGTCTGGAGACGTGCTCGGCCAGTTTGTCACCTTTACCCTCAGCGTTTGGGGTCGTTATCATGTTGGAATACTGCCCTGCGGCCCAGTCTCTGAAGGGAGCGGATCCAGCTCTGCTTCAGTACATGTTGGCATTCATGGTTCCCTCGGTGAGCTGTAGCTCCTCAGAGACAACAGAACTTATACAGCCCCTAATAACAATGAGGGAAAATGGCTGACTGGGCCCAATGTGGACATTTTCACTTAGGGGTGTCCTCATTTTTGTTGCCAGCAGTTTAGACATTAATGGCTGCGTGATGTGTTATTTTGAGGGGACAGCAGATTTACACTGTTATACAAGCTGCACACTCACTACTTTATAATGGAGCATTGTTGTCACATTAAAAGATATCAAATATTTACAACAATGTGAGGGGTGGACTCACTTTTGTGAGATACTGTATGTTCTAACTCTGCTGCCTTCTCTCCATTCTGATAGTTTTGGTTGAATTTGTCCAGGATCTACACTTACAGAACAGATTTCTGCCTGTGACACCAGTGTGTCAGTTACAGGGTCTCTGAAAGATTTTGCTTTCAGTTTTTACAGTTTAATTTTTAATGCTGTGAGCAAAACCTAAACTATCTGCATGGATCCCCAATAAAAAAAATGTCTAAATTCAGATACTTCTGTTACTACACTAACATGCAGTACACTGTGTACATTAAGCACTGGCGTAGTGTGTGAATTTCTACAGGGTAGTGTCGTCTCAGATCAAACACAGATGCGAGTAGCTCACCGGAAATGATGATCGCAACTTTTGACCGCAATTGTCACACGCCAAAATATCTCCTGGCTTGTTTGCTCACTTGACTTCAATTTTATTAAAAATGAATAAAAATGGACGCACTTTGACGAGCGTTAGTGGCCCCTCCCTTTCTGTTGCGTAGCCAAGATGGCGGCTGTTGAGGGTGAGAAGTGTCCGGCGTTCCACACTCAAACTTGATTGCACCGTCTGGGCACCCATAGTGCATTGCACACATCTCAGTGTGAACGCATTTCTGCACTCAGAATAGTTGTTTAATAGAAGTTTAAGAGCAGAAAGGTGCGAACTGAGACACAGCATACGTGTTTTTAATTTTGTTAAACTGACTTTTCTTCTTCCAGGTGAGATCAGCAGCTCTTACTCTCGTTGCAGGCAGAGCAGCGGCAACGAAACAAATAACTAAACTGAATCTGCATGAAGCGTGCAGGATCCTCCAGAACCCAGCTGAGCTACTGACCTGCGTCCAAACTTGGAGGTGATCTTGCCGATGAGGGAGGTGGAGGTGCCGCGGCGGGGCGAGGCCAGCGATGAGGCGGCGTGCTGCGATAGGCTGGGCGAGTCCGGCGGGCCGTTGTAGGTGGCGGGTCGCCGGTCTCGAAGCTGAGCGCCGTGGAAGGTGGAGCGGCTGGAGGTGCCGCGGGGGAAGCGGGTCCGGTCCGGCGTGGTGGTGCTGCTGCTGGTGATGCTGAAGGCTGAAGGCGATGACGGGGGCTGCTGGGGGGAGCTGGGGGCGGGAGGAGAGGGCGTTAACATATAAAACGGGGTTCGCCGTTTCACTGCGGCGTGGAGACGTGACAGCGGCGCAGGGAGTGCTGACCTCTGATACTCCGCGGTGTCGTCGATTGGAGGCAGGCAGGACTTCATGGGATGTCCCGACGCCGACATGGACTTGACGTGACGCGTGCGCGTGGAGGACACGGTTGCCCTTGGCGACGGGGAGGGGGATGCTGCGGGTACCTCGGGTAGACTGAAACAGAGAGACGAGTTATTGATCTGGAGAAAAACAGCATGCGCTCAATGAAAAGTCCCATGATTCTCCTCACCTGCCGTCCTTCCCGTTGGAAACAGCGACCGAGTGGCGTTCAGTACTCGTCCTCTCATTGACGTACGTGTTCCTCCGAGTTATGCTCTGTAAGGGAGACAGTTTCACCTCACAGTTCAAACAGGCTGCAGAGCTCATTACAGCCACAGAAAGAAAAGGTCGTTACTATCTGAAGAGTTCCTCCTCTGAGGAGCAGCGGGGGGTTTCTATGATCCTCTGTGTCCAGTTTCTTCTTCGTTGGTGTAGCCTACTACAAACGACGGCGACTGAAAGTGAGCAGGTCACGTTGGAGTCGGAGCTGATCGATGTTTAACAGAAGTTAGTTTTAGTGAAATTACTAAGACGCAGAAACGAGAGAAGGCGTCCGAGGAGACGGTATAATTCGCCAGTTTGGCAATCGCAACCTTTATTTTTTTACAAACAGGCACCGGACGTGACCATATTTGGAGGAGTTGGTGAAGCTAGCTAGCTGGTTAGCAAGGTGCACCTGTAATTCACCTTAGCTGTGATGCTAATTTTAGCTAGCAACAAACAGCCTTACAGCAAAATGTGCTTACTGAAAAATGAGCAGCCGAGTCCTGATGAGCTTTTTCAGCGGCGCTGGTTAAACGTACACACTCTCTATCGTGATTGACAGGTCGCCATGGTAACGGCTTGTCAATCATAATCCCGCCCTAAAGCTCCCCCTGCTTCCTGGTCTCTGTTCCTCTAAATGGGACCATAATTTACTAAATGAACATCATGCTGTGTTGAAGAAGACTTG
>JAPMOB010224031.1:0-25265 GCA_029875015.1 Lepomis gibbosus
CCTGATGAGCTCACAGGGAGGGGTCGGTCTCCGAGGGTGAGGCTATAGGACAGCGCTGGTCTCTCTTTATTAAATACTGCAGCGATGAGAGTTGATCAAAGGGAAGCTGCACCGTGGACTTATACACAGTGTAAGTAGTCACGCCTCCTCGCTGACAGCTCCCGTCATCAGGCAGATCACAGATCAGCCTTTATTTCAAAATGACAGCGCCCCCTGAGCTCTGCAGCAGGTACTTCCACGTTCCCCTAAGTGGCGACAGCTGATTACGGGCTGGTGGCGGTGTCTTTCCACAGCGCAGCTCATAATGGACTTAAATCCTTCTGGACCCAGACTATACTTTGTATTTTAATGTGGTCTTTTTGATCCCTTGCTGTTCCCAAAGTGAGGACTTAACCGATGATAATACTCTTATTGATACTGCAGTCAGTTTGTCCTGCAGTCCTGGATCATCCTCAAATTAAAACCCTCTATATGGACGGAATCTTTTCATTAGCCGGAGCTCTTATCAGCCTTTGTAACTCTGAGTCTGCAGCTAGGAAAATGTGTAATGTTCCTTGCATTGGACAAAGGACAGGAGGACTGACAAGCAAACATTTTAGTGAACAGGTGTCAGCAGACAAACAGATCTGCTTTTATGTTCTGTTTTATGTTCGGAACTTCATGCCAAAAAAAACCCACGCTGAATTATATTGAAAACAAAAAGAGAGAGAGGAGAGTCAAGATTTATCTTTCCATTAAACTCCATCTCTCCTGCAGAAACCGTTAAATCACCTCCTCACTGCTCCAATAATCCAGCTCTGCGTCCTTACCTTCAGCTGCCCGTGAGCACGTTCTGCTCCGTCCCTGATGAACAGGAGGAGGATGTTCACTCTGTGCTGCAGAGAGATGGACGACCCCAACACACACGGTTACGCCTGAGCTGATGCTGAGTGTTTAGTGATTTCGGTTGTTACGCTTCAGTTAAGTCAAAGACTAAATTGAAGTTGTTGGTGGAGGAGCGACTCGCTGCACAAATCCCAAAAGTGTAACTTTAAAACCTGTAGGGAATCAAACTAAGGCCACAGGAAACGGTCATTTTGTTTACACATTTTGTAAATACAAAATTTTCTCACTTTTGTGAGATACTGTAGATAAAGTTATTCCAAAGACGTCCTGATTCTCAGGGCGTCACGTACAGACGCGTTGTCAGAAGTCAAAACGTCAACATTGATTCTTTTTAGTGGTCTTACAAATGTTCCATAATTCACTATAGTAGTTCTTTTAAGCCAAACCAGGATCTTTCCCTGAAGCCAAACAAATCACAAAGGTAACTTTTATTCTCTCGATGTTGCATAAGGGTTCCCAAAGAGCTGTCGGGATGTTCAGTGGGTTGATGATTTAACAGCTGTTTCTTCTTCTCTGTTTACTGCCTCTCTCTGGAACATGAAGTCTTTTTATTATTCAGTGATGTTGTTGAGAAATCAGTTTAAAGAACGAAACACAAATGTAAAACACGATTTTGTTTTGTTTGTCTGTTTTTGTTGTTTTGCTGGAAAGGTCGTCTTTAAAAACTGTAAAAAGATGACAGAAATGTTTGACTCGTTGTCAGTCATTTTCCAGAGTTTCCAGCCTTTCTTCTCTTTCATTATAACAGAATCTTTTTGAGCTCGTAATTCTCTATTTTCTGACATTTTATTGACGAAACATGGGGTTTAAATAAAAAACAGTAAAGGACAGATGGATCTAAAATGCATAGAATTGTTATTTGTATCGGACCCGGGTTGTGATTCAGGTTTACCGAAGCACCAGAAGCTGTTGTGGATGTTTTCTGTGTGAGAGACTCACTGAAATGTTCCTGGAGTTTGTTGATTCATGTCTGCTGCTCGCAGCCTTGTTAATCACTCCTCTGATTGGCTTGTTGTCCACGAGCTGATATCTGACTCCTCTCACTATCTTCCAATTCTTCCTTCCTGTCACCCCGCCCTCCCGCCACCCCTCCCTCCAGGCGGCGTTCATCTCTCCCCGGACGACTTCACCAAGGCCCAGAAGTACTGCAAGTACGCCGGCAGCGCCCTGCAGTACGAGGACGTCGGCACGGCCGTCCAGAACCTCCAGAAAGCCCTGCGGCTCCTCACCACGGGCAAAGAATGAAACCTTTGTCCTGCTCCGATCCGATCCTTCCTTCTTCCACACCCCTCCCCCCTTTTCTCCCCAGCAGCGCCGCTCTATCTGTACTGATCTGAGGACGCACACACACTCACACACACACTGAGGCCGTTCAGCTCGCCGTCAGAGGACATGATGGAAATCAGTCTGCAACAATGGCTTCCTGTGTTTGACCCTGCGTCGCTCTGACTGACTGACGGCTATTAGAGCCCAAACAGCAGGGCGGAGCTTCTTTATTGACCCATTATTGGCTTATTACACATTCATCAGGATCGTCACACACAGCATGTTGAAAAGACTTTGTTGTGATGCAGCCAAATAGAAGTAGTTTGACAAAAAAACCCCACAGTGGCCGTTCAGTGTGCTTTATAATTTGCTTAAAATAAGTAAGACAGGATCAAAAACAAAGTTAAAATTGAATCCAGAAATAGTTTTCGATCAGATTCTGTTTCTAAACTCCTGCACATCTTCCCCGTCCGGCTCCGCTATCCGGTTTAGCGTTGATGAACTAAACCTGATGGTGTGAGTCATCGTATTCTTCTTTGTGAGCGTGGCTCCGCCTTCACCGCCGTCTTCTCATCGGACTCTACAAGAAGAAGCATGTTTCAAAAACACGTAACTTAGCTCGAGCACGCAGCCGACCACCGACTTAACGTTTGCTACGGACTAAACTCTGACTGACTGCTGAGCCGCTTCCCAGAAGCCTCTTCAGATTCTTCACGTCCTCTCCAGCTGAGTTAGACGCCGGCGGCCGCATCTTCCTCCGTAACAATCCGAACGGAAGAACTGACCCTCGAACCTTTTTCTTTCTTTTCTTTACCTGTAAAAATGCAGAATGTGTTTGACTACATTTGGGTTTCACTTTGATTTCGTGTTGACATATCTCTTCATCTCTGAGGTCGGGCTTTGATTTAGTTCCTGCTTGTTATTTAACAATTAATTTAAGTTTCTCAGAGCTTCTTGTAGTGGGACTTTAAAGATCATCAGAGTGATTCAAGTTCATTTGAATAAAGTATTTGAAATGATGGTTTGTGTGTTTGGCGTTTGTGCTGCGCTCACTGTGCGTGGTATCTATGGTAACAGCTGCACTGCAAAAATTAAAATCTTAGATTAATTAACTTAATTGAAGGCAAAATATACTTTCACTTGTTTCAAGTTTTTTTGGCCTTGACTAGCAAGTGAAATATTCTTCTTTTGTTGGCAGATAATTTTGCTTATTTTACGTAATTTAATGCTTTTTTCCTTGTTTTTGAGAGCTCAGCCGTCGCTCCAATCATTTCCAGTCTTTTCATCAACTCTTTGTTTTTTATATAAATTGTTGAGCCAGCTAACGTAACATGACATAACCAAAATAAGATGTTAGCCAGTTTTAAAATCAGGCACAGGATCGAAGCAGTTTGCAGGATTCTCAGTTTCAGAAATTAGAAGCTGTGTCAGCGTTTATTTCTTATTGCAAACAAAAAATTAGCCGTTTTCTAGAAAATGTGTGTCACAAAATGTTGTCTGTCAGCAGTCAGGGCTGTTTTGATATGTAAAATGATAAGATGTTCAAAACCGCCAGCCAAACCGAGTCCTGACAGCAGCTAATGGTCGCAGATCTCAGTTATAAACCACCTCAGGATCAGGATCCCCTCTCTAGCTAACATTAGCTGAGAGACTTGTTCTGTAAGCCCCCCCCCTTTAGAAGCCAAAGAAAGTTCATGCCCCCCCACCTCAAGCCACCCAAAGTGGATTTAATGTTTCTTGGTCATTATGAACGCAGGTGGTCGAAATAAAGAAGCTTCAGGTTAGAAACATAGCCTCGCTAACATCATCTTATTCATGCAGCTTCAGGACCGCCCAACATCCACGACCCCCCTGAAGAGGCTCTACGTCACCCCGGTTAGAGAACCGCTGACTCAGGGTAAGTAGACGGGTTTCCACTTTTGAATGAAATGAGGAGAACATTAAAACGCTCATGTGAAGCCCCGGTAACGGAGCTGTCCTCTCTTTGTCTTCTCTCTTTTTCTAGATGAAGTTTGAAGTCGACTTCCTGCAAAACGCCGATTTAAAATGTGTCGGTGGCTCAAAGCTGGTGAAGCAAAGAGCCTGAACTCTCGTCTCTCCTGTTTTTCCTCGTGTGATTTTATTATTTTATGAAAGGTTTTATCTCTGATTTAAAAAGTTTGTTCACTCTATTTGATTTTAGAACATAAGCGAAGCTGAAACTGCTTCTCAGTTGCCTCCAAACGATCTGTAGCCTCGTGTTCGTTTTTGTCCTCCTTCTGGATCTTTGTCTGCATGAATCCACCGGTTCAGATAAAAGGCCTCTAAAAGTTTATACATCATTTTTTCTTTCCCCTTCGTCACCAAAAGTCTCGTAGACTCAGTCTCCGGGGTCTCGGATGTCCCCGGAACGAGACACTAAAGTTTCAGGAGCTGAACCTGTGAACTTTAACCTCATTTGTTAAATCTGAAGATGCAGTCGTCATGAGAGGAAGTCTCCGATGCTGAGGTGGAGGATGTCTAGTGGAGGAAAGCGCAGAGTGACATGTGGTTCCAGTTTGGGTTGTAATGGTGTTTTCTGAGGGGGGGGGGGTTACAAACCTGAAGTTCAAAGAGTCCCAGCTCGTCTTAAAACACATCAAAACAACTTCACATAAAGTCTGTCTTTACCTCGTCGACCCGTCTGTCGCTGCACTGTAAAAAAAAAAACCTGACTTGGTCTGTGGAATCATGTTTGTCCATTTTTAAATGTCTCGCTGCAACTCGTTTGTTGTCTGTACTTTAAAAGCTGCAGCAGCGGATTTAAATTTAAAAAGGAGTTTCTTCTGTTTTCAAGATGTTAGCTGATTGAAATCTGTTAGGCGTCTTTGACAGAAATGAAACGTTAGCTTGAGTTTGTAGCTCAATGTTTTCCTCAATCAAACCAAACGGCCGCTGTTTCACAACGTTAACCACGTGTTTAATGTCATGTGACTTGCGTAACGTTGTTTAGTTCCGGCGGGCTCGTGCGGGAAACACTCGCGTTGTTTCGGGACGATCACCGAAACATTCTGTCGCTTCGGTCGGAGGACTTTCATCCAAAGCTTCTAATAAATGCACGTTGAGTATTTGAAGCTTCAGTGGACCCTGATGGGGACAAGGTCACATGATCACCTGCAAACGGTTGTAAACATTCAGGGATTTTGGTTTTGGATTTGAGATCCGAGAGGGATCCTTTAAAACGTCACTTTATAAGCAAAGATTGAAAGTTCAAGTTCGCTGACAGCTGAAGCGCCAAAGACTGAGATCAACATTTATGGCTGCAAAGTTTGTGGTATAACAAGAAACCATGAAGAGACGTTTTCAGATCATCACTAACTTCCTTTAAACGACATCCAAACCTGTCTGTGTTTCTGTCTGTCTGTCTGTTTCTGTCTGTCTGTGTGACTTTGCCCTTATCTGCTTTTCAAATTAAAAGTCTTTCTGTCTCTCCGGATGTATTTGGTGTCTCCTGGTCGGTTTTTTGTCCCCGTTTGCTTCTATTTTTAGAACAAACTAATAAATCAGGTTGATAAATCAGCCGTGTTTCACCTCGAAGACCTTTTTAATGTTTCTTGCTCTGATTCTCGTCTCCGTACTTCTTGTTCAGCCCTCGCTCATAAAACAGGTTTTATTTTGTGAGTGTTTCTGCCAGGGACAAAACGTTTTCTTCTTTTTATTAATATTACATAACCCGGCCCTCTGACTGAGACTCCTGCCTCTTAAAAGGTGTTTTTTTTTTCCAGAGCGGGGTCAGGTCCTCAGCCCGGGGCAGAAAGTGGCGCCTTCAGCTGGACTCGTATAAAAGCTCCAGGAGGCTGGTGTTCCTGGAACTGAGACGGCTCACGGTCCAGTTCAGAGACACAGCGAACATTTTGGTTATTTCACAGGACAACATGACGCTCGCCGTGTGTTTGAAAGTTAACACGGCGGCGGCGGCGTCCTGGTGAACTTCCATCAGTCCTGTTTTACATTTACTGAGGTTGAATTTTAAAAGTGTCACATTAGGTTCAAAGAGTGTAAATGAACGGTTACAATCACAGGACGCAAACTTCACACCCGTCCACGACCCCGTCCTCGACTTTTTGAGCCCTTTACGCAGACGTCGGCACTTTTGCAGACTCTGCCTGAGGAAATTACCCACAGTTCATAGTGTTACCGGGAGAAAAAATGGTAAACACGGAAGTAGCAACTATGAGAAAAAGGAAGTTTACATTAAGTGTGACGGAGTTTTTAATAAAAACGAGTAACCGGATTATTTAAAACCGACGTCTTGTTCACAGCCAATTTTCAAATAAGCAGTTTACTCTGCAGGAGCCCCGTCGGCCCCTGCCCCGTTGGCCCCTGCCCCGTTGGCTCCTGCCCCGCTGGCCCCTGCCCCGTCGGCCCCTGCCCCGTTGGCCCCTGCCCCGTTGGCCCCTGCCCCGTCGGCCCCTGCCCCGTTGGCTCCTGCCCCGCCGGCCCCTGCCCCGTCGGCCCCTGTGGTGCCTCGGCTGTAAAGAAAGTAAATGGTTAAACTAAAAAGTCCCAGTTGTTTCGGCGTCCTCAAGGTGATATGTCATAGGATGCGGTTCTGTCCCTTTAAACCATCTGGGGCCCTTAGAGCCTCTCACACTGAAGCACTTACCAGGGGATGTCATCTCGGTCGGTGAGGGTTCAGGGCCAAAACCATGTCAGTTCGTCTCTCAGCACTGTCTGACTTCCTGTTTGCAGAAAACCATCACACATGTTTATTTTCACGCTCTAGTTTGTATCAAACGGGAGGAAATAGTGCATTGGGACTATTTTCAGCGGCGGATGAATCCACATGTGCTGTAGTGAGTGTTTGAGGCAGCAGGACGGTGAATGTGGGACCGACTCAGAATGAACCACAGTGTGCCGGAGGAACATGTGACCCAGAGCAGCAGAGAGGCTCACTGACGGGAGGAGGAGACGTGTTGAACTTTACGTTCAATCTGTTGGCAGCGGTTTGGTTTGATGATGATGATGATGGTGAGAGGTTTTCCTGCAGGGACTCATCATGATACAAATCTCTGCAGCCTCCTCCCGTCCCCGCTGCCATGTTTCTATCAGCCTGGAAGATCTGACCACATGACGTTTGAAGGCAAATGAGAGGCCTCACTGTCTCCATTGTGCTCCGCGTTTATCACAGCGGCGTTATCGTGATCGATCAAACGCCGAGCTCAACGTGCTGTTTCTGTGATGATGCCGAACAGATGACTTCACTCCCCCACCTGCAGAACGCACCTCCTGATGGTAGAAACGCTCACACAGCGTTTGTGACAGAGAGAAAGGGAATGTGGCCCTCCCCTCAGGCTGAGCATGAAGAAGGCAGCCCCCCCCCCCCACCGGGGACGTCTCCCTGATTTTGTCTCCGTCACCTTTTAAAAGCCTGACTGGTAAAAAGAAAAGAAACAGGTGTGCTGTGTCCGAACAAAGTAACTTGAACCAAACAAAACAAACAGATTTCCGTCCTCTCCCTGTGAACACGGTTTGTCACGTCTTCTTCCTCCAACGTTAAAAACGTAAAAGGAAGTTTAACTTAACGTCTGAATTTAAGGTGGATTCATGATCTTCAGCCAACATTGTCACGTTACTCCTGAAGTTGTTTCTGTGTCGTCCGACTTTAGGGCCCTGATGTGGGACAGTTGTTCCATTGACACGGTGTTGCAGGTTTGGATGCGATGGATGTCTTGTGTGGTCGACAGGTCCCGGGTTCGAACCCCGGGCGTCTGTGTGGGTTTCCTCCACAATCAGAATCAGAAGGAGCTTTATAGCCGAGGAGGAAGGAGGAGGAGGAATTTGCAGACGGGAAGAAGCTGTTTTTGTGGCGAGAGGTTTTGGTCCTGATGGACCGCAGCCTCCTGCCAGAGGGAAGAGTCTGAAAACAGTTTGCTGCTCTCCTTTTGATAACTAGACAGCTTCACTTCCATCCCCCGGGCCGCCTCCTGATGTGGACCATCGTTCTACGTGTCTGTTTATTTTCAGCTTCGTTTGACGGATTTATCCAGGCTGCATTTACACAGTCCACACACAAACAAGTTCACCACCGAGTGTGGGCAGCCAGAAAACCAGTCAAGCTGTTTGTTCCTCTGACCCTGTGGGGACGTCCCCTGGCCCCTGTATAATCACATCTACCTTAACCTTAAGGGGACACGAGTCCCCATCTGTTAGTGTGCATTCAGTTCCTCTTGGACATAAGAACAGAAAACTTATAACTCTTTCCTGATCCAGAGCAGACAGGCGCTGATCAAACGGGTTTTATTTTGAAGGTTTGGTTTTATTTTGTCCGGCTGTATTTATTTTGACAGCGTGACCGGAAGTGCGTGGTTTCCGTGGCTGCAGCTTGACGCCTGTTGTCCTCCCAACCAGACGCTCAGAGTCTCCGCTGCCTTCAGAGCAGCATCCTCACACCGCAGCCGGGGAGTCCGGATTAGCAAAGCGAACCCACCCGGGCAGGGCCGCCTCTCTTTCTCCACCTCTCTCCAGACTTTGGAGACTTTTGCGCGTGAACGAGGCGCCTTTTGGATTTTGTTGGTTTGGAGTCTCCAAACTTTTTAGCGCAAGAAAAAAGTTGCGGCGCGGAGAGAAAAGTTGGCTCAGAGTTGTGGGAGCGGGAGGATGATCCTGCAGGGGGACCAGCTGCCGCTGCAGTGAAAACATGTGAGTCTCTGAATCTTTTGTGACGGTTTTGTTCCTCATCATGCTTCTGAACATCTTCACGCTCAGCTCCTCGTTTGTGATCAAACAGTATTTATTTGCAGCTTCAGCAGCTGGACAGATGTTCTTCTCTCTCTCTGCTGAAGGTTTTTGATTGGCGGGTCTTTAATGAGGAAAACAGTAATAAAAGTCTTTTTTTTCTAACCTGAGAGCTGAAAAAAGAAAAAACACCCTGTTTTCCATGAAGCTGCATGAAGCTGCACATGTTTTCAGTCTGACTGAGTTACTGAGAGACTTTTTCTCTTCTGAGGGGAACCTAAAGTCTTTGTCATGTTAGAGTCAAACTCTCATATTTATATATTTCTACATTTATGTAGGTTTGTCTGCAGCTCCTCCAAAGCTCTTTCCTCCTGCGTGGCTTCTGATTCTGATCCTTCTGAGCCGCAGAGGATCTTTGATTTGTTGATTTGTTAGTGGTTCTTTGTGGCCCCCCATCTGTCCGACCTGCTCTCTGCTCACATCCTCTCAGCTCCTCTGCTGCTGCTCTGCTTAATGCACCGAGAGCGAGCAGTGAAAAGTTTGGTTGTGTTTTTCTGGGGCTTGAAACAGACTCTAAATCTGAGTTTTAGGACGCAGCTCAAGGCTTTTAGGATTTTTTTTTTGTATTTGACGATTAAACACTTTTATTTATGTATGTCTTTGTGTTTGCAGCCCTCCCTGCTGCGCTTTTCTAGTTTTAACAGCTGCTGTGTCTTTTCTGCTGGTGAATGGGAAGAAAAGTGATTTAAAAATAAAGGCTGTTATTATTAAAATCCCGTCCTGTGTTCAGAAACTCTGAGGTTATCATGGTTTTAGTCAGAACTCGTCCCTACGCCAGAAACAACCATCTGATGTTACTTCTGTTGATATTTGTGAGTTTATTTACTGCAGAAGAAGAAAAGCAGCACGTCGTCAGGTAACGTTGACGCGGCGACTTCAGTGCGTCTCTGGTTTGGCTTTTAAATTTGTGTTAAACAACAAACAGCCGTGTGTGTGTGTGTGTGTGTGTGTGTGTGTGTGTGTGTGTGTGTGTGTGAGTCCATCCAAACCTCTGTGATCTTTATATAAAACTACTTCACTTTAACCCTTTGTGTATTTTGTTTTCTGAAAAGTCGTCAAATTTAAACGAACTGAGATGGAAACTACTTGAATCAGCGTTTAAGTGAAACACTTAGTGAGTTTCTCAGTGTGACGCCATGTGAGCGCCCAGAAACATGTTCCTTCAGTATTCGGATATAATCAGCGACGGGGAGCTGAACAAAACTGACGGAGGAAGAATCACCACCTGTTGTTCTAATCCAGTGGTTCTCAAAGTGAGGTCCGTCATTTAAAGCTAAAGTCCTTTCAGATGAGGGACAAAACCTTATCAAACAGGGGCCTTTGGTCTACTTTGTGTCCTGTTGGGGGTCCTGGATGTGAAACAGTTAGAGGACCACTGATCCGATCGATTGATCGTCTGTTCCACCTTCTCCCGGGTGAGTTTCCGAATCTCTTCGGGTTCGTTAATCAGACAAAAAAAAACAAAGACGCTTGAAGACGACAAATTGGACTTTTTAAGTCCAGGAACAGTTTATGGATCCCTGAGGGGGAAAGTCCTGAACATCACAGCGTTTAAAGAGCAGGAAATATTCAAATCAAAAACTAGAAATAGGAAATCAGTCAATCTTTATTTATATAGAACTTTTCATACAGATACATGTAACACAAAGTGCCTCACATGATAAATTGTACTAACTGATAAATAGTAGTAAACATAACGAGTATTAATGGTGTTGAAGTGGAATGAGATTAAAAACTGCAGTTTGTAAATGTATAAAAGCAAACGAGAAATCAAGAAAATGATCGTCTGATTGATCGATAAGAAAAAACGTGTGTTCAGGAGCCTCATGAGAATATCTGACTGAAGTAAAGAAAATTCCTGTAGAGAATAAAGAGGTAAAATCAGCACAGTCATCAGTGTAAATGTAAATCCTGCAGTGCTTTAATCTACACCAAGTTCACCAGAATATAAAACCTTCGTTCACCATCTGGTCAGTTTATTAGGAACACCGAGTTAAAACGGTCCTGCAGCCCTTTCTGTTCAGGTGTTTCCCCAAAACCAGAGAACAGTTTAGATAAAGATCCCAGGATACAAAATCTTTCTGTTTTAGGTTTAGTCAAGTTGTTCAGGATATCTTTAATGCCCCCAAATGTCAAAACGGTTTGACATCTTGTTGGTGATCGGAGACGAGGCTGATGATAAAAATCAGCTGCTGATTCATGTCTGGATGTAACGGACGCCTGATCAGAATGTGACACCGATGTTCGCGCGTTAGATAAGAGTTAAAAGTCTCCACAGTTCCTCAGCGGTGACGTGACGCCCTGGACTTTATCAAAGAAAGCGCTGTTTAAGGTGGACTCTGTCTCTGCCAGCTGTTACACAACGTGTGAGGGAGATACGCCCAGAAAACACGCTGCGGTCCCAGAAGGCTGAAGGTCTCTGAAAGGAGACTCGAGACAGCGTCCTGTTGACAGGAAGGCCGGCTGGTGGAGGGNTCCTCAGGCGTATGGGGGCACCCGAAGATGGTTTACAGGTGTCGTTTCAGCTCAACAAATTAAATGCACAGAAGCTTTTCGACAAATAATCTGCAGCTGAATGAGTTCCAGGTGAGGAAGGAGATGAAGAGTCGGGTGGTGCAGAGAGGAATGTGCTTTAATTACACTGAATCTCTCCACCTGCAGGTCGAGTTTGATCCTTTTGACATTATTCTGAGCAGAAGAAGACGGCATTCCCCCTTTCCCCCCCCCTGTAGTCAGTAGAGCAGGCCGGCTGGGGAACCCCCGCCAACAAAACACTGCATGAGGTTGGATGTTTGCACAAAGTGGAGCTGAAACAGAAGAGCGTCCCCGGCTTTATGCTGTCCTTTCCTAAAACTCACATTTAAACACCACTAAATGTTTTACCAAATGATTTGTAGGCGGGTGGCGGGATGAGAGGAGGCTACACCTGAGAGAAGAGTTCACCTCCTGCAGGTTCAGGCTACAGATTCTCTGTTAGGGCTCAGGAGAGATGGTGGTTTGGGTTAAATGGTGAAAAGCTGCTCGCCTGTGCTTCCTGTCCTGTAAGACAGTAATAGTTCTCTAAACCTGACCAGCTGTGCTTTGCATTGTCCAAAGTGATTTACAATAAGAGCATCAAATAAATAAATGTGAAACTATCAGGAGGATCCGTTGATTCAAAATGTTTCTTCGTGTTGATGTAAACTGTTAGCTCCCACTTGTTACCCTCCGTGTTTACCCCCCTGATGCCACACCTGCTACTAGTATCTGTGGTCACTTGTAGATCTCTTCCTGAATAGATGCTTGTGCGTCAGGCTGCGACCTCTGGTGGTTGTGTGATGGTATCAAAGGAGCTGTGTGGGGGGGGGGCAGCTGGGTGAAACAAACACAGTCGGCCGCTGTTTAAATAGTGTGACTGACATAAAACACGTAGTTATCTGAACCCAAACCAGGATCTTATCCTAAACCTGACCCACTTGTTTTCTGTGACCGTTCCTCAACGCATCTTTACGTCAGTCAGCTAACGGTCAGACCAGCGTGTAGAAAAGTCAAATGCATTAATCACGGGGGGAAAAACCTGCAGCGTTTTAGCCTCTTTGAACTCCGTCTCTTGTCTTGGCGGAGACTCGCTGGTGGAGAAAATTAAACAAGCAGCAGCTGAAGAGCCAGAGTCTAAAGGATCAGAGATCAGAGTTTGCTAACATGAACAACATGAACGTTATTCTGCCCCCTAGTGGCCAAGAATCAATGAATGCAGCTTTAAAGGTTTCCAATGTGGGTTAGAATCAAAGGCAGCTGGACTTAGTTGAAGGTACTTGAGGACGTTTTGTGTCGCGTCTGAGAAGCGTCTTCTGGCTGCAGGGAAGGGGGTCTTAAAGAAGTCTCCTGATTTTAGCCCACCTTGGATAAACCAAGACCTGGACGACTGAGACTCGTCACAAACAGCTTCAAAGTCGTCTCCTCTCCAAACTCTAGGTGTCTGTATTTATAAGAATAAGATTGGAGAGTGCAGACGGTGACCAAACATAGTTCTGCTGAACGTTTGTTAGTCTGTATGGTTTGAGGGGGTGAAGGGGGGCGGTTTTATGTAAATACACCAGGGAGCAGAGATTTACAGCCACAGTGCATGACAGGGACTGCAGTGTTGATACCAGAGGACTCTGCGTGGAGCTCAGGTCTCCACCAACGCTGAGAGATTCTTTAGAATTGCGACACTTGAGAGACGGAGCCTCTGCTGGAAATTTAAGAGCCTCATTACTTTGCATCCACCCACATGTTTGATTAGAATTCAAAACTTGCAATCGAGGCTGTTCGGCAGACTAATTACACAAACCAGATGTGGAGATTTCACCACCACACCAACGCGGCGTAATAAATATGGATGAAAACTCTGATAATAATCTAAATGAAATCGCTCACAGAACCCTCGCTGTGGCTGAGACATCTTTCTAAAACTCAAACAGATCAGTGTAAAAAAAATCAAACAGTTCTGGACGTAATCAGGCGTGAGACACTGTGAGAAGAGCTGCAGCCCTGCGCTGCTCTGGACTCTTCATTTCAAGGTGCATTTCGGCGTGAACGTGGTGTGAAACCCTCAGTGTGACTGTGAGAACCAGGCCACAAAATGTCTGACTCGAGGCGGAGGGTTTGCCGGCTGCCGTCCAGCCCTGCAGACGCATGAATCGCTCTCTTTATGCGGTCGAGGCCGCGGGCTCGCTCGCTGACCTCGCTCCGCTTGTCATTCACTCCCATTTCCATACTGGAGGAGGAGGGGGGGGAAACAAGGAAACAAGACGCATGACTTCACAAAGAGTTGAGTTTTCTTTAATGTCAGGAGCTGCATGAATTTGCAGCGCTGGACGGACGAAGCAATCTGTTCGCTCTGCTTTAAATATTCATGATGCTCACACAGTGGAGAAAGAGAGAGAAAGAAAAATGTAATTAAAAGTTCAGTCGGTCTCTTTTTACTTTCTAACACCTTGTACTGCTTTACCTTCAGTCCATCGTGTGTTTCATAATTCATCGGTTTGATCAGGCAGAGATCCAACGTCACTCTGTTTTCCTGCAGCAGGTCAGAACTCACCAGGACGTCTTCTGTACAGAACTAGCTGGAGGCTGAGTTTACTCCAGATACTTTGAGCTGCGTTTTATTATTTATTGCATATTTTCTTTTTGACACCGAGATGTTCAGATGGATACCATCTCATGTCTGTGAATTATGTATAGAGCTGGAGACAGATTCTTAGCCTAGCTTAGCGTAAAGGTGGGGCTGCAGTGGAGTAAAAGTACAAATATTTCACTGTAAAAAAAACAATGTTACAAGTAAAAGTACTGCATTGAAAATGTTACTTAAGTATAAGTATGTTAGTACGATCAGGAAGATGTACAGAAAGATTATTAGTACTATTTTATTACTCATGCATTCATGTAGGGTTTTATTGTTGTAGTTGTTGAGGCTGAACTATTTAGGATCAGACTGCAGTTAGTGATTTTTTTTCTTTATGTATTAATCTTCTAATCTCCATAAATTGATTGTAAAAATATTGAAAATAGTGAGAAATGTTGTCACAATGACTCAGAGCCTAAAACGACCTCCGTGTTTGCGTTCACCGCGCCTCCCGCTAACGCAGAATTATGGCGACGGTCGCTCTAGAGTGACGTCAGAGTCACATAGATTCTGATCTGAGTTGGACCGCACGTGAAAGAGGCCCAAAGTCGAGATGGAGAAGATCAGAGTCCATGTGACTCGTTCACACTCGTTCTAAACGAATCAGATCTGATCTAACTTTGTCCCGCGGTCCGACGTTGGCCAGCGGCAGTGAAGATGGATCCAGCTGTCAGGAGGTCCCTTCACATCAAATGTTTTTACATGAAAAATGACTTCATCGATTATCAAAATAGTTTCCAATTCAATTTCTGTCGAGCAGCGAATGTACCAGTGTGTAAAAATGTGACTTTGCAAAGTATCTCAAGCTGTCAGATAAATGTAGTGAAGTAAAAAGTATCTCCGTCTCAGATGTGGTTGAGTACATCTGTATAAGTAAATATACTTAGGTAATGTCCACCACTGGTGGTCGGGGGGGCATGTAGTCATCAAAAAACAGATCCAGCTCGTAACCTTGGGAGTGTTTTTACATTTATTTGTTTGTGCCCAGGTCCCAACAGCAGGATTCGATGTGTTAGTGATATTTAAAGGGGTGTTTTTGTACTTTGACAGAGCCGTTAGTCAGCCGAGGCAATCTGCTGTTGAAATATTTCAATTAGGAACAAAGTGTTGAACTCCAGTGCCACACTGATTGCATCGCTAAGGAAATGCTCATTTGGAGAGAAGCCCCCTTATTTCAGTTTATAATGATGAAAGTCAAATAAGCACGATCTTGTTCACATCAGTGAAGCTGTAAACAGCGAACACTGGCTTTTAAAACTGAACTCTTTCACCTTATTGTCAAACTAATGATGAACAGACTGATTACTTCAGCAGTGCAGTGATTAACAAATAATGGAAACAACCACCAACTGAACCAAAGCCAGCGATATTTTTAAACCATGTGAATTAATTTCCCCTCCAGCACCATTTTTCGGTCTGATTTACAGCGTGACACTGTGAGATGCTGTAACTCTGTGATTCTAACGGAGGAGTTGAGTTTATGTTCACGCTCTGGTGACTTGGATTGCTGTTTTTATGGCTTCGACATCACACAGCTGTCAGTTCTCGCCGTGTTACAGTCTGTTGACAGCAGTGACAGTTAAATGTGTTACAGCCAACGAAAACACCAGCGTTTAGATTGGTTTCACTGTGGGCTTGAAAGGCGGCGGTTTGGGTGGAAATCTGTGTCGAAGCAGAGAGAGAGACCGATGATGTCATTTTCCTTCACTTTTTACTGTATGTCGTCTGCATAACGTGACCGCTGACCCTCGGCCTTCGGACTGCTAATGCTTTGTGATGTCGTTAAATCACGGCACTGAGGCTACTGCTGATGGTACGCTCATTGTTGACTAACCACATGCTAAAATGTCAGGATGGAGCTGCCATTGGGCTTAAAGCTATGCATGTGCATTTTCCCACACTACCGAGGGCTAAGAAAGCATCAGATATTTCAACCACTTATTGGGTGGATTGGCACGGCATTTCAGCACAGTGCTTTTGAGAGATAATAAAACATACCGCCAAGCCCGGCTCCTAATTTCTTAATATTGAAATAAATTGTGATTGGGCTTTCTTTAATCAGTTCATAACATTGCTGCCACATGTTTGACCTACAAAAAAACTCTGGAGGACGCAGGACTGTGTAACTGCAATAGCACTCCCAGATTTCTAGCTTAATGTTGATTGCCAAGATTATTACAGATCATCTGGTTGGAGTTGGGTGGACCAAATATTATGCTCTCTGATTTATTGTTGTTTAGCTGGAGGAAATTGACATGGGAATGACTAAGCCGTCTCGTGTCACACGGTGTTTTGGGTACATACAGTTCATTGTCATCAGCATAACAAGCCATGGTGTCTCTGTGAGGCTGTGCTACATGTTAATGTCAGCGTGCTAACATGCTCACTGTGATAATGTTAACATACTGATGTTTAGAGGGAATGTTTACCGTGTGATAAGTTAGCGTGTTAGCATGCTAACCTTTGCTAATCAGCCATGAAAACACAAAATACAGCCGATGGGAATGTCATTGGTTTTGCAGGAATTTGGTCATTAAAGAAAGTGTGGGACACATTATACTCTGGACCTGGTGCAAGAGGAAAAGTCAGAGGATCACCAGAGTTAGTACATTTTCTCCTGAGGGGAACATGAAAGTGTGGGATCCCTATCAGGAGGACCATAAATTGTACAAATGTTTTCGCCAATCCATCCAGCAGATGTTGAGATATTTCATTGTATAAGTGAAAACTGTGACCTGCGGGTGGCACGAAATGACAAGTCAGGGATCAACAGAGTCGGTAGGATTCAACCTCTGGGGATCATGAATGTCTGAACAGAACTTCAAGGCACTTCTTTCAGTAGTTGTCCAGATATTTCAGTCGGTACTGATGTGGTGGACCGACGAACACTGAGGATACACTGACTTTTCCTCCTCCATGAGGTCACAGTTTGCTGTGACAACATTAGAAAAAAAGTAATAGAGTAATAATAGTGCTCAGAGGATGAATCCTCATAGTTCTGATGACCTCCCAGCCTTTCCTGCACTGCCCTCAGATATCTTTGGGCCAAAGGAGCTCACAGCACCATTCACACACATTCATTCACTGGTGGAACAGCCACCAGGGGCAGTTCAGGGTTCAGTATCTTGCCCAAGGACACTTCGGCATGCAGCCTGGAGGAGCTTCCGATTAACAGGCCCCTGTTAGCACTTACTAAAAAGCCTGTTTTGGCCCTGACTTAACTGCCCAAACAGGGTCTCAGGGTTTCTAGTGTGTTTTTAGCTTACTGCCATATTATAATAAGAAAATGATCTGGCAGTGATTCATGACTAGTTCTTGTGTTTATTTCTCTTGCATTATAATCACTTGTATTCTGCAACTTGCTACACAGCAAGACATCTTGACATTGACTATATTTGTGCAAAGATTAAACAAGTAACTTTGGAGAAACCGTCAGGAGAAAACCACTTGATGTGCAGATTGCTGTCAGGCTGTAAAGAGAATTTCAACACACATAACAAAACACGCCTCAGATATAAGCCGCCTACTGCAGCTGGAAGCAGTGTTTGATTCCACTTGACATCGTCTGTAGTTAGTAAATAAAGGCCAAGAGGCTTTTTTGTCACTGAGAAAGGTGCTTAAAATGTCTGCGTGTGATCCTGTCAGACGGATGTGTTCGGCAGAAACTTTCCACAGACGCTCACAGACAGTGGAATTCTTTAACGCCGATATCTCTAACAGCTGTCAGCGCTGCGTGGCTCACGGTGAACATGAAATGAGCTCCTCTGTCAAAACCAGACTGCTGAGGATAAGTGACGTTCACGACTCATTTATTTACAGTTTGTCAAGGTAGGGAGCTAACATTAGCATCAGGGTGGATGGTAACAAGGGAGGCGAGAACAAGGTTACTATGGACAGTATGGCTGATTCATTACTTTGTAAAAAAGGAAAAGCAGAGTGGAGCCGGTGTGGCCGGGACTCATGTTTGTTCTCGTTGCCTGTGTTGTTAATGTGTTCAGGTATTGTGGAACTGATGTTGATCTGTTTGGTCTTCGTCTCACTACAAACGTGTTCAGTGTGTCTTTATCAGCTTCCCTTGTTGCCGAGTAGAGGCGGGGTTTGCGCGGCTCAAGCTGACAGTTCCACGGTCAATATTTTTGATGATTATCTCCTCATCTTTCATCAGTTTGTTCGTGCCAGATAAGACAGCGGATCAGATCAGCTGCAGGCTCACATCAACACGTTGTTCTTTCAGCTCGAGCTGCCAAATACGTGTTTGATGGACTTCATGTTTTTGGGCGTTTTAAAAGCCGCGGCTGGGTCTTCTGTGGAAATGAGGCTGTTTACTGCTCCGTTCTGTCCCAGGACACAAGCAGCTGCAGATGTGTTGAGTAACAGCACGCTGAAACAGCAAGAGAGGGCTGAGATGAAACAAGGTGAGTTAATCTTCACCGAACAAATGCGAGTTTTTCTGCCAAACACAATAAACACGCACGGGGACTTTTCCTGCTGATGTCGGTGAAGTCAGACCAGCACTTGTTTTCCAAAGCTGATACAGGAACAGCCCGTCCTCAGCAGAGAAACAGCTGTGAAGGTAGATCAAGCTGCTGCTTATTACCATCCAGATTTATGTTTTTAGATACGCTGCGACCTCTAGAGGCAGAAGAAGTCAGGGGACGTAGTGTAAAGCGTCACAAAGTCTGTTTAAGGAGGTGGAGGGTTGGCTAAGTCAAGTAAACTCAGGACTTTCACTCAGGAGACTGAGGTTTGAGAGGTTTGACTGTCATGTGACTGACATTAAACCCAAACCACGTTCTTTTCCTGAATCCTACCAGGTGGTTTTGCTGCTTAACAGACCTGCTACATTGTCTGCGTGTTAAATGTCTTAAATGTGACTTACAAATCGTACTGAAGGTCCTGAACGCCAACGCTCACGCACGTCGTTCTACTTTCCGACGGACGTGTCGTTTAGAGGACGTGCTGTAAGGCTACTGGTATTTCTGGGAAGCTTTTATTTTAAGCTAAAGGATAAAAACCATTCCGCCTTTTTTCAGGTTAAAACTCATCGCAGCCACGTTCAAATCAGTCAAATAAAAAACGCAAGTCAGTGTGTGCAGAACTCTCCTGTATGAAAACAGCCTCCCGCTCTCGAAGCTGTTTTTCTGACGGCCTGAGCTGCTCCTTCACCTCAGCTTTTCCTCCACAGGCTCGTCTTTCTTTCATCTGTTTGACTTCTGAGCTTCGGACGCGCCGGCGCTGAACCCTCGTGAACTGCGGATGACGGGCTTCCTGATTTAATCTCCGGCGACTTCACCCCCATCAAGACAATCGGAGATGAGCTCAGGTGTCAGGCGGCTGACAGCCGGCGTCGTACTCAGGCGTCAGTCCTCTCATGATATCCACGTGTTTGATAGATGGGTCGAATCCAAACAGAGCTGATAAAACTTAATAAAACACAGAGCGGAGGTGAGGAACAGACGGGCCTGCTGTGCTCTGACCTCCGACTGATACTGAAGTGTGTTGAGTAAAAATTTTTCTCTGGATTTGGTCAGCAAAGATTCCAAATAAAAGCATTTTTAGATCCTAACCTCCAGATTTGAACTCATGAGGTGATCAGCACCAGATGAAGAGCGATTTGGCCCCTCACACCCGGTGTTCATCACGGAGGAGATTCTGTGATCATGGACAGTAACTACACGTCATCTTTAGGAATCTTTTCTGAACCCTCTGTCTTTTATCAAAGTTTTTATTGTGAGGATTGTTTGACGTGCAGTGTGATCTGGTCCAGGACTATCATCTGTGAATGTTTCCTTTTGTGTCTTCGGCTTCAGAGATCAGGTTTCTGCACGCCCGGGAAGACGCTGCAGTTTATAAATCATGTTGCAGATGAACTCTGCATGTTGCGATAGCGTCACGGTGCAGAAAACAAAACTGAACCATCATTTCGGCAGAAAGAAGGGAGTCTCCCCTTTGTAAACGTACAGTTGAGCCATGAAAACCTTCGAAACTCAAGACGCCTCGTCTCATCAGCAGCTCAAGCGTGTCTGTCAGCTTGTAACAACATTATCATCACCTGATGGAGCCATTTGATTGGCTCCCTGGGGGCGTTTTTCACACACACAGTGTTGTTTACCAGATGTGATCCCTGGTCACCTGTTTATTCTGTGGCTGGTGGACGAAACACACACTCAGCGTTATATCCACGACAGAACACGACAGTTTGAAACAACAGTGAAACAAAAGGTTCAGTACTTTCGATTGTGTCGATCTGCACATCCTCACACTAAGAGGTCGATGGTCAGTTGGCCCAAAACGACACCTTAAGTTTGTTAATAACATGTTTAAGTTGAAACGGTCGCAGTTTGGTTCGGTTCAGGAAAAGATTGTGGTTATTAAAATAAGTAATGTACATCATGTGACTTCCTCATGAAGTTCCTGTGTGAAAGTCCGCCGTTTGTTTGAAGCAGACGCCTCCCTGCCCTCCTCCTTGCACAGACTTTCACGCTTTCCTGACTTCCTCCTGTGCTCCCATCTTACTGACACTAAAGGTCTAACAATACACGTAAATGTGTGTCGTTATTAGAGTTCTGTAGGGCTGTTTGGTTTTTCCTGGCAAGGAAGGGCTGCAGTGTTAGCATGTTAGCGTGTTAGCATGTTAGCGCGTTAGCGTGCTGATTCACATTTTCTTTCAGTCATTAGATGCTTTAATCCGGAGCGACATACAAACATCAGTCCAGTAAGAGACCCAGAGTGACAGTTTATTCTAGTAAGAGCTGTCACGGCATCCATATAGAAGCAGAAGAGCACAGGAAGTGGATGATTTATAAGAGATGTGAACTCTGACCCCGAATTCTCGAAGATTCAATGCTTCGATGGGCGGAGCCTGATTCGACTGTCAATCTCGCGGGCTTTATGAAAGTAGGATGATGCCATTTTGGCTCAGCGTCTCCTTTTACATAGAACTACTGGTTTTCTCCCAGTAAGTTCATTTCCTGCCTGTTGTGGCACATATTTCAACACATAATGCTGTAAATAAGAAATGTGAAATAGAAAGAAACTTGAATAAATCCAAAATTTTAACCCTAAACCTTGAGGTAGGGGGCGTCGGCGCGCTTCGCAGGACGTTCGGATCATTTATCACCACTGATGAACCAAACAAAGAGAGAAAAGGGTCAACGATCAGCCTCAGAGACAGCTTCCCTTTGTAACACCGCCCGCCCCAGCAGGTCACATGATCACACATGATTTGACTATCAGTCGACTGTAGTCAAGAATCCTTAGTCGGGGACAGCCCAGTGAACATTTGGGCCTCAGCTTCACAGAGCTGCCAGCTGACGACACTTGGCCTTGTTTTTCCTGTCTTTTTAATCATTTTGAAGCAATTTACTTGTTTTAAAAATGTGTGCAAAAACTGAGCTCTCCAAAACAAGAAAAATACATTAAAAATGGGGTAAAATACTTAAAATAAGCAAAATTATCTGCCAACAGAACGAGAATATTTTTAACTTTCTACTTAAGGCCAAAAAAACTTGAAACAAGGGAAATTCTCTAATAAAAAGCCACCTGGTAAGAAGAAACATCTTGTATCTGTATATTTTGCCTTCAGTTAAGATAATTAATCTGGCTAAAATTTTAGTTTTTGCAGTGTGTTGTAGTTTTTTTTTAATGCGTTTTGTAACATATCATCACATAACACATAAGAATCTGTGAAAAATGGCCCACGTATCTACGACGATGTGAAGCGAGCAACAAAAGCAAAGTTACTGTAACCTCGCAGATGCTAATCAGCTGAGAGGGTTCGAGGTGGCGACGTGCACGTCAGTCTGCGAGTTGAGAAATCAGTGTGAGTCCACGTGACGTGTTCTTTGGTCCGTGGGAGCGTAAACGAGCTAAATCACACACACATTAAAAGCACGTTTGAAGCTGGAGTGAAAACGGTGTTCTGTGCTGACTGAGGTCCCCCTTCTCTTCCTGCAGGGAGTCCAGTACAGCCGGCGGAGGAGGAGGAGGAGGAAGGTGGAGGCTCCGGCATGTTGTCCCACTCGTCCTGCTGTGGATGTCTCTCGCCAGGCACGGTAGGAACCCGGCTTACCCCCCATGTGCTCCTTTCCTGCAGCTGAGAACAGGAAAATGTCAGGGCAGGTGGATTTTGTCTTTAACTGAGCAGCGAGTCTGACAGGAGGAAGACAAGTTGCTCTCACAGCTGTCAAATTGACAAAGAGGAGTCCTGGTAGAGACTTTCTGCTTGTACCCGCACCGACGCCTCAAACCAAACACTTTACCTAAAATCTTAATGAATCTCTGGCTGAGACAGTTGAACGTAGCGCGTAAGTCTAAAGGGACACCAGCAATTCTGTTGCTAAAATTACAGCTTATCATGCAGATGCTTATCAGCCAGTGCTGTGCTGGCCTACAGCTGCTGCTGGCCTACAGCTGCTGCTGGCCTACAGCTGCTGCTGGCCTACAGCTGCTGCTGGCCTACAGCTGCTGCTGTCCTACAGCTGCTGCTGGCCTACAGCTGCTGCTGGCCTACAGTGGTCGTGGTGTCTCAACTGAAAACATAACTATTGAAAGGTTTTTGAAAGCGAGGACATTCACTCGTTGGTGTGCGGAGCCTTCGAGGCTGCCGCTTCCTCTTCCACCTCTTTCAGAAACACCTAGAGAACTCCCAACACGTCACATATGGACGTTTGGTGGAGGCCCCTTGGGGCCGCTTTTTCATGCCCTGGGTACTCTTTTTGATTTGTATCTGGGGGTCTAAGGCGGTCTAAGGGGTCAAGTGAAAATATTTAAACGGGAGGACAGCGGGATAGAACGCTAAAATACAGTATAATCTTGGGAAAACGGGAGGGTCGACAGGAATGATTGTTACATAAGTCAAGTAACGTAACGTTGTTCAACTTAAGTTAAAACAATCAGTGTTGACTTTTTGTTTCACACGGGAAACGAACACCAGCCTCCTGGGTGAAAGTCCGGTTTCTGGCCCACCATCCACCCCAACCACCTCCTGACTCTGACTTTTCTGTCAAGCATCTCACACCTACCTTTCCACGGTGCATTACAGGCCGACGCCATGTGTCCATATGTGACGACCTGGGAGTGAGAACGTGTTGAAGGAAACAAACGCACCTTTTTACAAGGAAACGTCATGTGTTTCCTGCAGCTCCTTCACAGACGTAACAATGGGGTCGGGCCTACGGAGAGGCTCCTCCTCATAAGTGTAGCGTGCAAACGGCGGCATCCATCACCATCGGTCAGACAGACAGAGCTGCAAACGACGACTCTAGAAAATGAACAGCTGTGAGAGCAACTCAGCAGAAACTGAAAAATAATTCTGACTTAATGAAACCGGCTCCGTTTCTCCGAGTCAGATAAGAAGCAGAGCTGTGCGTTAATTATGAAAGATTAAGTTAGTGTGATGATTCAAAGTCCTGCAGACTTGTTATCTGGAGATGTGGAGACATTTAATTCGCTAATTGAAGTCGAGAGTGTTTATCTTTCTGTGAAGAGGCTGAACGTTAGTCATTACTATGTGAGGATCCTCAGCACCTGAAAGAAAAGAGTCTCAGATGTTTTTGTTTCATGCTTCTGCTGTTTAAGATTTTCTTGTTCACATCCTTCACTCATGTTTGGTTGCTCATGTCATTCATGTTTCGCTGCTGTCGGGCGAAAACGCTGCGTTTTTCACTTCTGGGTTTCAGTTTCCTCCTGAAAGAATCATGAAAGCGTCCTCAGAGCCTGTGAAGAAGCTCTTCGTGTACTTTTTAAAAATACACTGGAAACGTCTGTGAGATGCAGCGTTTTCATCTGACAGCAGTGATTTATGTGATTTCCATCTTTTTCTTCTTCCCATGTTTCCATCTTCCACACGCTTGTCTCCTCTTCGCTTCATCCCACTTCTTCTTTTTGTTGTTTGCTCTCACTCATGTTTTCCATCCCTGCGCCCGAGCATGCCTCGTTTTCTCCCCGTCACGTGCTTCCGTTAACCAAACCGCTTGTCATGTTGCAGAAAAAGTCACGGCCCTTTCATGAAATCTGCAGCCGGGTATCATTTCCATCTGGTTTACTGCTTCATCACAGCAAATCACGCTTTCATTCATTCCTCCCAGATACGGTCAGAAACGCTTCCGCTCTCGCCTCTGTTGTCACCGTGTTACCGCAGAGCTTCATGTTTGTTGTATTTCTCCTGAGAGTTTGTGCCCAAAGTTTCAGAAAGTCAGTTTCAACATCACTGATCATCAGAGTGACTCATGTTGGACCAATAAAATGTTCGTTCATTCATTTCTGAGTTTCTTGATGGAATCAAATCTCCCTTCAGTCATTGGTTGGTTTGATCGCTCTTGTGTTTGTTGCGCTGATTCTTTTGATTTGTTGATCATCTCTTCCTGTGTTCTGCCCGGCTGTTCGATCGTTGGCTCTGCTCGGTTAAAGTCAGTCTGTATTCGAGTCCTTCTTCGTGTCTGAATCAAGTCGTCTGTTGTTGTTCTCTCAGTCTGATCCTCAGGTTTCTGTGTGTGCGCAGCAGGCCGGTGATGAGGTCACTGCCTGTCAGTGTGTCAGTAGGTCAGTGTGGGAAAAAAGCGAACCATGACACCACCAGAGACACAGCCCTGTGATATTTAGTGTTTCATTAAAGTTTTATTTTGAAGGTTTGCAGAGACACGTGAACGCTCCCTCCTGGTGTGACGGCGGCTCCTCGTTCGTTCCTGCAGCCTCCTTTTTCCGCCAGATGTTGAACCAGCTGCAGGGATTCGCTTCAGACACCAGAGCGGCCCGACGCCGGTGCCGGTGATCAGGTCCGGCTCGTGCTGGATGGGGTGGAGGCCGGGAAAAACTGCTTAGTGAACTGGAGGGGGGGGGGTGTTGTTTTGTTCTTAAAGCCTGAGCTCTGTGAGAGCGAGAGAGAGAGAGAGAGAGAGAGAGAGGGACAGGAGGGGGGGAGAGTCTTCATTCTTGGCTGTTGAGGATTTCAACTTTCGTGCCAATAGCACTCGTTAAATTAGAAAATTAAGCGAGAGAGAAGGAGAGAGAGAAAGAGAGGGAGGGGGAGAGAGAGAGGGAGAGAGAGGGTGTGTTTAATGTATTTTCCAGACCTTCGCAGCAGCCTCAGGCCACACCGAGCGGTTCACACACTCGTAAAGTTCCCAGCAGTACGAAACCACACACACACACACACACACACACACACACACACACACACACACACACACACACACACACACACACACACACA
>JAPMOB010224033.1:0-28084 GCA_029875015.1 Lepomis gibbosus
CAGGAAAGGGAGAGAAAGCAGGAAGTCTCAGGAACAGAGAGATGAAGAGAGAGAACAACAAAAGAAAAAAATGGAAGATAGACAGAGAAAGAGAGACTTGAGGAGTGAGTGAGACATGGAAGAGCAACCCAAATGGAGACAGACGTGAAAAGAACAGGGTAAAATAGTTGTCATGATGGATGGCTGACTGTGGAGCAGCAATAACAACAGATTTTTTAAACTGTGCACGGATTAAACAAACGACATATAACGTGTCCATTTGAAAGCTTTAGATGGGTTGATGGTCGTTAAATTGAATTTCGGACAGAGGCTAGCTTTTACCCTCCCAGTCTTTATGCTAAGCTAGGCAAACCACATCCTGACTCCAGGTTTGAATTTAACACACAGACGTTGAGGTAGAGGATATATTCTCATGTCACTCTCAAAAAGAAAGTTCAAGTATTCCTTTCAGGAATTTAACTTTAAAACCAGAAAAAAGGGAAATTTCTTAAACACAACTTAATGCTTTTCTGTATTCCTCTCTTTTTACTGCCCGTCTGTTTTCTCTCTTCTCAATTTCTTCCTCTCCCACTCAACCCTCTGTCCTCATGTGACTGAAAAAGCAAATGCTCAGATGTCATCAATTTCCACCATCCCAACTATGAGAGACAGAGAGAGAGAGAGAAAGACAGAGAGAGAGAGAGAGAGAAAGAGAGAGAGGCAGGAAGAAGTCATTAATTACCAGGAAGTGCTGGCGAGGCAGCGGCGCACCTGTACACCAGCTTCGCTCCAGCTGACACACACACACACACACACACACACTTACATATGTACACACACATCTGCACGCTAACACACGCGCACACTCCTGAGGGAGTGAGGCCCTGAGGCTGCTACCAGAAACAGTAAAACCAGCAGACACAACGAATAAAACTGGACTCACAGAGCCAGAACAGAGTAACCACATCTCACGCATCAGACATTATACACATCCAGACTTCCATCTAACATATCAATTAAACATTTACTCTATTAAACGTGAAAGAAATACTGAAAGAATGCCCATCGCAAGAAAGATATTGAATTTACACCTATAGCAGTAAACAAAGAGCAGGAAATGCTCACATTGTAAAAGCGTGTTAATTACTTAATTTATTTAACTTAATTATGGCAATTCCTGCAATTCAATTTATATTAACTGACTAATCAAAAAATTGACTAATATTCTACTATGAACTATACTAATATTATTCAATCAGTCAAAAAAACTGTATTTACACGGCACCTTTAATACAGGTTAGTACATAAGTGTGTATCTTTGGCAATTTAGTAATAACAATTAAATCAATACTAATTATGCTTTGATTATCTATTATATTTATATGGTTTAACAGCTCAACCATGATGGTGCCATCAACAGGACAATCCAGAGGAAAAATGAGAGCATCAGCTATCTGTTCAAACTAAATACAACCTTATATGCAGTAACATGAATTATTTGTTGATATCATTGATAGTTGGATGGACCGTGCTTTCATGATTACATTCGGGTTTGGGCCTTTTGTTTTACTGTATGGACCCCAGAAAGAGGTGGAGAGGTGAAACCACTGGACTTCCAGGGGTTGTTGAGGTTGTTGAGGTGCTGCTTGAATAAAAAGACATTAAACTAACTCTGGGCAACTTATATTGTGTTTTAGTGGCAATTTATCACTTTCACTTATCATTACCACTAAGGACTTGCCGCACACATAGTGCGCATGAAGCACTGCTTAGTGTCTGGGGGCCCTAAATTGTCCAGTTAATTCATTTCAAAGAAGTGCAGTACATATTTTGTATTTGTTTTTTATATACTATATATTGTTGATAAAGCTGCAAAGATGATACACTACAGTGGTGACATTATTCCACATTTAAAGGACAGTTCCAGGTTACTTGTAGCACATAGTTCAATCAGATAAATGTGACTGAAAACTTATTTTTATCATGTGTTTCTTCATCCATCTGATGCATATGATTAGCTGAAGGGGCCTTTTTGAGGGACATAAACTGTATAAAGAGTATAAAGTTCTTTATGTCAGTGGTTGACTGAACAGGTGAGGCCGAGCGTTAGTGGATTCTTTAGCGCTACATCTCATTCATTCAAAGACAGATACAAACACGAAACTGATAAAAATCCAAGACCCAGGCCGAGCTGATTCCCTGACACTGTCAAAGTTAAAGACTGAGACAGCCAATCATGTCGTAGAACCTAACCCAAATGCACAAAGGAAACACAGCCAATCACTTCATACCACTGGAGTCGTGGGAACAGCTGCTGTGTGTGTGTGTGTGTGTGTGTGTGTGTGTGTGTGTGTGTTTAGAATGATGTCAGAGTAAGAAAAACCTCCGGGACAGATCACAGTAAACACACACACACACAGACACATCTGCAGTGGCATTCAAAGCAGCAAGGGATCGACTAACCAATGACAACTCCCTCCATCTTCTAAGTGCTCCACAAACCAACACACACACACACACACACAGACACACACACTCAATAACACACACTTCACTCTATACACACCGATCACACACACACACACACACAAACACAGAGCAGTTCAAAGCATTTCTCCTTAATTAGTGTTCAACGCTTGGCTTGACAAATAAATAGCGACCATTTAAGACTAAGAGAGGAATCAGACAGCACATTACACCTCACAATATCTGGCAGCTTCCTGCATGCAATTAGAACAAGGAGAGGAGGGAGGATGAATGGGAAGCAGTAATGGGAAGGAAATAGGTAAGGAAGGAGACAGTAGGTGTTAATAGGATAAAAAAAATTGCAAGTAAAAACAGAAGTCGGAATTGAAGTATACCAGGTTACAAAGGAACGAAGAGAAGGGGCGAAGAAAAGAATGAAAGATGACAAAGATGAAGGTAAAGCAGAAGGGAGGAAAGAGTTAGGAAATGAGCTGATAAGGAAGGCAGGGAATAACTGAGGGAGGAAGGGAAGAAAGAAGGGAAATAGGGAGGAAGGGGAAGAAGGAAAAGTAAGAATGACAGATGAGACAAGTAAACAGGGAGGCAGGCCTGCCCACAGAAATGACCGGGCCCCTGAAAAGGTCCAGTAAATGGGCCCTCTGCAAATCTGCTTTACTCATGTCAACTCATGCTGTGCTCTCTCTCTACCTCCTACATAAACACATACGAAGCCTGCCGCATGCGGTGCACTTTTAATGTTTTGACGTTGCATGCAACAAATATTACTCATGCCATTTTCATTATGAAACAGGCTATATTTTACTAAAGAAACATTTAAAAAAAAATGAATTTTTGTTTTTTTAATAAGTAATGGTGTGTTTTTTGGTTAAAAATTTAATTTGGTTATCTTTGCTTATATTTGTGTGCATGGGCGGCCCTGCAGGGAGGAAGAAGGAAATGAAGAAAAAACAGAAGGAGGAGGGGAGAATAAAAGAGGGAAGTATAGGCACATAAAGGAGGGTGGGAAAGGAGATAGAAGCTAGTATGGGAGGGTGGAAAAGAAGGAAAGGTAGAAAGGAGGATTCAAGTAGTGAGTGAAGAGTAAAGGAAAGGAGGAGGGAGAAAGGGGAGAAAGGGAAGAGGGAAGGAAGAGCCAGTAGCAGGGCCATTGGGAGGAAATGAAGGCAGAATATAGAGGGAGGCAAGGACTGATGGAGGGAGAAAAAAGAAAAAGGGGGAAAAGGGGAAAGGAATCATTGAGGAAGTAAGGAGAGAAGACAGGAAGTGAAGGAATGATAGATGGAGAGGCACATTTATACTTAGAGATGAAAAGAGAGATGAAAAGAGAATGAAAAATAGGCTTCCCCGCAGTGCCATCTTGAACTGATCACTCCCATCATGCCTCAGTCCCAGCTGCCTTTATGTTGTAGACATTTTAGTCATTATAACCAGGAACAAACACAGGAGTGTAGAAATAAAACATTCTGACCAGCGCTCCACTTCTCAACACATCTGCAATGCCTGCAACTGTTTTGGATCACTCTCGCACCAACATCTCTTTAAAAATACCATCAGCGTTATGTCCATTCATAAGGGATTAAAGTTTCTCTCAATAACATTAAATATTCATGACTAAATATACAACAACCAAAGTTGTAGTTAGGAAAGCCACAGGATTAAACACTCAAAAAACGCTGTGCGCAAATAGCATCAGATTTGACTGACAGTGACCGGGCGACATAAACAAATCACTCATTGGTGCACAGAGGCACATGGCACACTTTTTCTAACAGAGTCTTGCCAATTTCAAATCAGTAAGAGGACAAATACAGAAATGTGTAACATAAAAAGCTCTAACTTTAATCCCGTAAGTCAGAAGAGGAAATAGGTTCTCATGGCCTTTAAAGCCTAATGCAGCATTAATCCTCATGTGGGATAGAAGGTAGGGATGGGAAAGACAAATAAATACAGTTATATGATTACAGTAAAAAAAAAAGGTCCAGTGAGGTACACTGTGCACAGTCAGTGTTACACTATATTAATTAACTGCTGTTCTTCAGTAGCACTTGTTATTATTGAGCACCGAGTCAGATGTATTGTTTTTAGTTTTACAGTTGTTTGGACATCCCAGACAAGCTTACTAGTCATAGTAGGGAAAGCACATATGTTATTGTAATAATGATAACATTAACAATAGCTCTGTTCTATTTAAGCGTCCCAGGAAGCCGTGCCTGTGTGTGTGCCAGCATGCATCATAGCAGGAACCTGAAACTGAAGCAGCTAAACTGAATTCAGTAAACGTACTGCCTCACTGAGATGTGTCCATATTAAAGTTTAGGTAGGAAACATTGGAGTAACTAGCAAGAGAGAGACAGCAAGACCCTACAGGCACATTTTATGTGCAGTGAGTGCACGGGCAGATAGACAGGCAGGGAGGCCGGTGAGTATTTTCTACTTTTAAGGCCGTGTATTGATTTTCAGAGATGTCCATTTCTTTCTCATTTAAAGGAGGTTCAAGGCCCGTGGGATCCAGGAAGTTTTTGCTTCATCTCTTACAGATAAGAATTCAAGAGAAGTCCTGCAGAACTCTGATGAAGGAAACAACAAATATCAGCTTGCTTTGCCGCATCTCCTGGATCAAGACTGCATGTACGAGTGTGTGTGTGCATGCAAGTGTGTACATGTGAGAATCAGAGCAAAAATACAGAATCACTAGTGTGTATGTGTGTTCAAGTTTTGGCAGTTTTGTGCATATATGTGTGTGTGTGTGTGTGTGTGTGTGTGTGTCAGCTCTGTAATGTAGGCGTGACAGCTCGGTTCTGTTCTGTGTCTGTTACCAGCTGTTGTGCTTCACTCGCAGTTTTCTGTGTGTGAGTGTATGCGTGTGTGACAGCATACTGTTTGATGTTAGACACATTAGAGAGGGGAGAGGGTTAACTTCCCTGACAGAGATAGAGCGGTGATCCCTGATTTGCCTCTGTGGTGCCTGACGTGAACTTGTTAAAGAAACTGAGTCGGTTGCCGCCTGAATCGATCAAATCATTTGGCCCTTTCCACAACCAAGTAACCACTCCCCCCAAAAAAGAGAAGCACACAGTTTTTCACACTAAAAACACATCCTGGCAGAAAAGGGATAAGTGTTCAGATCCTTAAGTCAACCTAGCAAAACCATGAGCCTTCAAAACCTTACATAAATCTCCACATAGTAACTTGGCTGAAAATTGCGCCTGGACAGAAGGTCAGAATTTGCAATAAAAAAAGAAAAGAAAAAGAATGAAAAAATAAATGCGCTGGGTCTGCCAGCTAATGGGAAAAGTGTAGGTTCCCAGGAGTGAGGTGCGTCACTCCCATTGATGCCACAGAAGTATAAGCATATAGGTTTACTTTCACAGTGTTTGAAGGTAACAGTTCTGAAATTTAGTGTGAAAACATATGGTATCAATAAAGACCCATCTGTAAGAAAGCCACAAGAAAGTGAAATGTTCAAGTACTACTGGGCAAACATAACCTCATCTTCAGTCCGTTACTAATGTCTGTAACTAACAGCAGCTTTTTAACATTGGCATGGTGTGAAAGTAGGCTTAAAGTCTATAGCCACGCACTTAGCTTTGAGCTAAATGGAAAAGCCCGGATGCTAAGATGCTTCCATTGACAATGCTAACATGCTAATCTTAAGCAGCCATAATATTTACCATGTTCACCATCTTAGTTTGCCGCGCACGTTTACATGCAAACATCTGCTCATCTTCATCAAATCCAAAGTACAGCTGAAGCTGATTAAAATTAAAATTTAATTTTAATTCATCCAATAATAATCGAGACATTTAACTTAAAACCACATGGCGGCATCAGAGGGAAAGTGACTAGGATTCATTTTCCTGGAAGTACTTGTAGAGATTTTTCAGTCTGGACCAACGTGGTGGACTGAGTGTCCAGCACTGCCTTTCCTAAAGCCGCAGCAATAGTTGAGTAGAAGAAGAAGAGTAGTACAATTTAATGGTAATTTATCATTGTTATTGTTCAGTAAGATAAAATACAATTAATGCATTTTATTGCATTTTGTTGACACGGACATTTGTGGGTGTCATATTGTGTTTTTCACACCAAATTATAATGACAAATGGTTCAACACAATGTTCTATGCACATATGTTGCTGCCTGATGCTCACAGGTGACTGCTGTACAGTTTTGTTGACCCAGTGGTGTGGCGGTCAAGACTGAGCTACATCAGCTCTCCCGCACAGAATAATTTGATAAAGAGTTCAACCATGTTTTCATGATCCACTCCGGACTTGTATCAACATTTCAACTGACTGTAATTTACCTTTAAAATGAAAAGAAATGACCGAATTCTAAAACTGCGTGATCAAAAATAGCAGATATTTCTATACAAGTACAGCACAAAGGGAACCCGTAGCTCCCTCACGTCATAGTGTTAGCTGGTGACACTCAGAATGTCCATATAATGGATACACCAGACAAACTGTCAGCTGTCACAGTTAATGCATCAACACGCCCACAGTATACGTGAGCCCAGCCGTGTGTGTTTGTGTGTGTTTGTGTGTGTTTGTGATCGATAGTGAAATAAAATAATGCGTCGATCTGTGCGGCCGGCAAATAAGACTAAACGATGGCTGAGGGTCTCCTGAGAGCAACGAGCAGCTGGATCAGTGTGTGTGTGTGTGTGCGTATTCAGAGCTGGAGAGCAGCTCTCAACACAAACAAAGGATGCACAGGGTGGATAGATGGAAGAGAGGAGAGTTATTTAGGCCTATTTATTTACAACTTTTATGATATGGCAGCCTTTTCACCTCAGCCAAGCAAAAGCCCTTTTTTTCAACATGTCCCATGTTTTTAACATGTTTTTTAACATGTTCACATAACTCTGCATGCTTTCTGGTTCTCCCACAGATCTCTTTTCTATTGACATGAGTATCACATGGAATATAGTAGACACTGAGTGCAGACTTCAACTGATAGTTTTATGCTATACAGTATTTTTAATCTTGTCTCTAGTCTGTTTCTGTGGCACTAACTCATTCGCAGCTTGAAAACATGTCAAGGTACAAAACCTTTGACTCTATTATCAGTATTACGGTAAGCAAAGCAGGTCGGTTAACTGTTGAAAAAAACCCACACAGCTGTATCACATCACTGTATTTTACTAAGGAATCTGACCAGTGGAAATATTATATTAACGTCAGTGGATACAAATCTAGAATGCCTACTACATCTTCAGTCGGTATGTGCCGCTCACATGCTATTTCCAGCAGACTGTTCACGATGAGGTAAACTCAAGATGGTTGAGTTTGTCCGGCAAGCTTATGTTGCATACTCAGAAATTCTTGCTACTCTATTAAACAGCTATGCAGTGTGAACGCACTGCACGCTCAGTTTGACGTCATATTTAGTATGAATAGTGTGTCAGTATACGATTCTGAACACATCCTTTGACGGGTGCTTGTGTTTTTTTTCTTCTTGGACTTCAGACCAGCTGTTTGGGGCTTGTATTTCCTGCAGCCATGCCATTGGTCAGAAAACAGCCAATGGGGACAGGCTCAGAAGACTGACAGAATGAAGTAATAATGAACACACACACACACACACACACACACATGCACCCTTAGTAACCAAATTCCGCTGTGAAGCCCACGCACAGGAACTGTCAGTTTTGCAGAGGGCATGAGGACTGTTGTCCGCACGCACGCACGCATGCACGCATGCATGCAAACAATAATGTCTGGCCTCCATACTGACACATTCCACATCTTGAGAGAGAGAGAGAAAGAGACAGAGAGAGAGAGAGAGAGCAATGCAAACAGGCTCAGAGAGACAAAATATGAAAAAGGACAGCCATTGAGAAACAGACAGTTTGACAGGGAAAAGACAGAGATGCAGAGACAGGATTGACAGAAATTAAACTGTAAATGTTAAATGATGTATTTTACACATCTGTTGTGAACTAACACCTTAAAAGGACATCATCAAGGGAGTCACCAAACTCTCTAAACTGCACAAACTTATAATCATTTCCGTTCGTGTTGTTCATGAGATTCATGATCATTAGCTTAAAGGAGACCTATTATGCTTTTCCATATTTTATGACTTATCTACAATGTCACGATGTTGGATGTTCCTGTTAAACATGGCAAAAAGATTCAAATAATGAGGTTAAAGTAATTAAAAGAAATCCCTGTGAGCAAAAACCTCAGATTTCCTCCTGTTCTGATCGCTCTGTTTTGAACTGCTTTTTCTACCAACTGCTCTGTGTGTCGTTAAACGGATCCCATTTGTGGTCATTTGCTCCGCACAGCAATGTTCATTCTGTCTGTACCATTCAGCGGCAACAACAGCCTGGTAACATGTTTCTTGGCCAATCAGAAGACAGTGGGCTTTGAGAGGGGGGGCCTTAAAGAGACAGGAGCATCTACAGCTTGTTTCAGACAGAGGCTGAAAATAATTAGAAAATAATCATAATACTCTGTCAGTCATGTCATCAAAGTAGTACTGTACTGTGACATAAAAAGAGGAAATGTGACAGCCACAGAGATATTAGATGAGAGAATATTATAGCCTACTGAAGCTGATGTTACACTATCAGGATCCTCGATCCTCGCTTGAACCGGAGTTCGTTCTGGTCTGCCATCTTGCATGCTGGGCCGAAGCTTTTATTTGTGCATGGAGGAGCAAGGATTGAGGGTCAGGGACTGATCTCTGAGGAGCTATGAGCGAGGATCCACCTTCACAGAAGTATTTTACTGGCTGACATGCCCCCTCATTGGATATCTGTTATTGATTGGGCACTGCAGTTGACATGACTGACCTGATACATCAGAACAGCACTGGAGTTTCATATGGAGTGAAGACAGTTCATAGATTAAAGTCAAGCGCACCACTCACAAGTTATATTTTTTATTTGTTTTCTGACTCTTCATCTAGTTTTTCATTGTTGGTCTGAACAACAAAAGGACCAGAACTTTCTTCATTTATCAGAACAATTTTCTAATTTCTTTTTTCCGCCATTAACTTTTGGATACGATTAAAGTCAGAGAGAGTTGGAGAGTCTGTCAGTCAGCAAGAAACTCTTTTTACATCATTTATCCTCATTTCCATTCAGCCGCGTAAGACTGATAATTCCTGAGCGTCGGCTTTGATATGAGTAACATCTTTTCAATTTTCCCTGAAACATTTAGCCTAATAAATCACTCCCAATGTTCAAAAGACACCATGGTCATGTTGTGGGTTTTTCAATAATGAATTTACAATCATAATCTCAAAAAATACAGAAATGACCCTGTGCCTCTGAGCAGGACACAGTGCACAGTATAAACACAGAGTGCAGGTTGTTCTTCATGTGCAGGTGTTAAACAGGGAACAGCTACAGAGAGAAAACATGCTGCTCTGCAGTGATAACTGTGAGCCTTAGGATCAAGTACAAGTCCAGTGACAGCCATGCTGGATCTTAAGCACGTTACATAAGTCACATTTTTTAAACCTTTATTTTACCAAGTGAGTCTCATTGAGATTAAAATCTCTTCTGCAAAAGAGACAAGATGCAGCGTGAAGGAACATTTAAAGGACAAGTTTCATTTAAAAAACAGCAATTACACATACATAAACAAACACAAACCTCCTATCTTTCTGAATAAGGCAAAATAATATTTTATGAACAAAGACACTGACCAATATTCACCTGCTCCATATCCTTAAGAATTGCGAATTGAAAAGTCCGTCAGTTTCAATGAGTCCTGAGGAGGTTCTAAGCAGCAGCAAACTTGAAAGCTTTTTTTTACCTAGTTCTGTTCAGACACGAGGAACCAGCATTTGCAGGATATCCTTGGAAAGTAATCCATAACGGCCATGAGTCATTGTTAAAAAAAAATTGCAGGTAGGTAGGAGCTAGTGCCTTGTGGATAAAACAAAGCCAATGGGTATACCTTCTTGCAAAGATAGAGGGCCATTGAGCTTTAAAGTAAAGGGTACGATGATGTGTCCTACAACTACAGCCAGCGAAAAAATGCCATGCACAATTATACACAACATCCAATCTCTGTAGGCAATGGGCAAAAGCGCTCATATATATCAGACCACCCTAATCTAGTATGGGAAGAAAAAGGGGCGTCACCAGGTATTTTCTAGCTCAAGAGGATAAGCATGATTTTGATCTGAAGAGCTTGATTTTGATATCTTGAGCTTAGAAACCTGGTTGCTAATGTGAAATTTGAAACACAGTTTAAAATCACTGACTTTACTTAAATATTTATGACTGGTAATGACATTGGCATGTCATGAAACATGTGGTTAACGTGGTTACAGTTTGGTTAGGTTCAGGCAACAAAAGCACTTTGTTTAGGAAAGCGCTGTGGTTTGAGTTGAAATAACTAAGTGGTGAAAATCCAGTATTCGTTTGCCTAACAATAAATGTAAATAGCTTGAATTATCAACCTATACAGCTGTAAATGTGAGGCTGTGTTCAGTAATAACCAGGGGACTCGCTCTCTATGCAGTCTCTTTACCTGTCAGAGAGGTGTGGAGGTCAAAGGTCGGTGTTTATTGGAGAGCTCTCAGAGTGTTTGAAGGACCAGTTCAGCTCACTGAGGGCCGATGAGGAGTGAACAGGAAGCA
Source organism: Lepomis gibbosus (assembly GCA_029875015.1). Lineage (NCBI taxonomy): Eukaryota > Metazoa > Chordata > Actinopteri > Centrarchiformes > Centrarchidae > Lepomis > Lepomis gibbosus. The sequence continues at coordinate 11,071 of JAPMOB010224033.1, forward strand.
GAGGATGACACACCTGCTACTGCAACAGCAGGTGATGGAAACTCAACACAGTATGCAGTTTATTTTTTATGCATGCTTGTGTGGATGTGTGTTTTGAAGAGAGTATGGTTGTGGAACACTGTACATATCGACATGCATATGCTCTAATATAAGTATGTATGAGTGTGCATGTGTGTGTGCGTGTGTGCCTTCTTTAATAGGTAAATGCAGCTTCTTAGCTCCCTCTGAAACCTTGCAGAGCTTCAAAACGGAGCCTTCAGCACTTTTTACTGACTGATGTGTGAATGCGTGTGTTTGTGTGTGTGTGTGTGTGTGTATGTGTGTGTGTGAAGGGTTAAAGGCTTTTTTTTTTCATGTTGCATTCCACCAGAACTTCACATCCAGACTGCTGCTGCCTCAGCTGTAGCTGCCAGCCCACGACCAACCTACTGATCTGTGGGGCGATAAGTGGATGTCAGGCATGCTTTGGTGCGGCTGAGTGTGTGTGTGTGTTTATGTGTGTGTGTGCGCGCACGCACAGCCGACACAGTGGCTTTAGCTTGAATGAACGGCACAGAGTGTGAGAGTAGAGAAAAACTGAGAGAGGGAGAAACCGATGAAAAACAGCAAGATAAGAAGATCCAAAGAGTGAGGGAGAGGGGACGAGAGACAGTAAAAGATTGTGGTAATGTGAGAGGGAGAGAGAGAGAGAGTGATACGCGAGGATCATCCTCTCCCATCCCTTCATCCAGATGATGTGCGTTTTTCTGCTTATGTAGACAAAATGTCCCTTTAGATAGCTTTAGATAGCAGCCATAGAGAAGCCACACAGTGTTAGTGTGTGTGTGTGTGTGTGTGTGTGTGTGTGTGTGTGCGCACTGGCTATATGTTATACTACCCAAGAGGGTGTTTCTGTTGTAGTTATGGGAGTTCAGGTGATATTCTCAGCAGCAGTGAAGCCACAGACATAACCATAAAACGAGGGAAGAGCAAGCAACATCCTGATGACTACCAGCAGTGGAGCTAAAAATGTCCAGTTTTGTCCCGAGGGTGGCGCTATAGGAAGGCTTATGGAGTCATTAATGTCTAAATGGTTCATCCTCTGGCGAACAGAAATCAGAGATCAGTACAAAACTGTTCTGCCATCACTGTGGTAAAACTTTGCTTAAAGGTGTGGTATGCAGTTCTAATCAAATACCTCCTCACGGCCCGCTAGCTGCATTTTTCAAGAATCACATATCCAACCTTTACAGACATTCTTGTCTGTTTGTATTAAGTACAAAGCTGGAGTCAGGATTTAGTTAGCCCAGGGAAATAGCTAGCCGGGCTCTCTACAAATCTCAGAAATACACCTCTAACACCTCTAAAGCTCTCTAACTTCATTTGTTTAATCCATATGCACACAATAATGTAAAAACAACAGAATAGGGTTTTATGTCTTCAGTTTCGACAGTGTTCAGACCGACTTGAGCTCTGAGTGAAAAAAGTAGCCCTCTCACTCATTTGGCTGAGCAGTGGGGGCCCCAGTGCAGAGGGCTTGCTTATCTTTTCTCACAATGCAATGGCAAACAGCAAGGCTATGTGTTGGCCAATCACATACACCCAAGCGCGCATTCCTGGTGGATTACTTTGTAACATGGACAACATTTCTACTGTTCACCTCGCAAGCGTTGTGACGGAAGACAAAAATCATAAGCTGTGAAGTGTTTTGGCATCTGATGAGTCTTCCAGTTCACAATTGGTTTTCTAATGAAAACAGTCACCCTTGCAAATTAGCCAAGTACTGTATTTCCCTGACAGGTGTAAAAATGTTCATGACATGTGATAACTGAGCTTTAAAGCAACTGTCAAGTCAATTACTGTGTGAAACTCGGTGCAGTGTCACTCACTGCAGAAGACGCAGTACTTGAAATGAAGCATCATGAAACTATCTGCTGATGAAGAGGATCAAAAACTCCAGATCAGCAACTAAATGGACCTCGTTGTTTTTCACCTTCTTTTTCCAAGTTCGGGAATGAATCTTTGAAACAATGACCTTCAAGTGCTCAGAAAAAAATAAACCTGATGTTCAAGGCAAACGGAGAAAAAAGAAATCCTACTACAAAATGTATAGTATATATGAAATGGAGATTAAAAAATAATAATTTCCTGTACCTCTAGTGCACACAGCAGCTACATTGAAATTTGTATAGTGTTTGTATGGATATATGTTTACATGCAACACAAATTGCAGCAAATACTGAAGAAACAAATGAAATAATACGTGAAATATGAAAAAAAAAGTTTCATTTCTCACTCCTGACTCAGTCCTTGTCCATCCCTGGTGTTTCAAGTGTATTCATGTGAGTTTCAGCCTTCAGACAACGGTTTTTGAAGGGTGTTTAGATGTTTTTAGAGGACCAGAGCTGGCTTTTGGGGGTTGGGCTCGAACTTTGGCAGAAGGCCACGTTTCCCAGCCCCCACCACCTATTTACAGCCAGGAGACAATCACCAGTGAGACCCAGTCAGTATCCCAGTTTACACAGGATAACAGCAGTCAGTTCATACTAAATAAAATTCTGTATTACTACTGAAGTATAAAGGCTCTGTTGTGTAGTAAATATACAATGTGGTATACTGGTATGCTGGACGGAAACATCCTTGGACGATTAGACACTACTGGACAATCCATCCATTCATTTTCAACACTGAAGACAGACACAACATAAAAACACCATGCAGAGGGGCAGGTTTAAGTCTGTAGGGAGAAAGCTACTGCATCACCCTGAAACTCCGAACACAAGTCTCCTAAAGGCATTTACACATATGTAGCAAGGGACAATAAATCCATTGTACTGAAAAAAAAATCTCTATCAACAGAGACCAATTAAATAAAATTAAAAATTAAAAAATGAAACATGTATCACGCTGAATCAGTCTAATTAAACCAACACTAACTGATTGATCTGAAATGTAAGTTAAACCAAAGGTAAAAATAATAAAATCATTTTAAATTTCTCCACAAAAATGTAGTCTATAGCAATGAACATAAATGGGACACAAAAATTCCCACTGAAATTCTTCATATTGAAATGATCTAAAACAATTTGAACCCTAAATTCCACCTGACAAAAATACAGAAAGGCTATATAATAAACCATAGTTAACATTTTCCTCATCAATTCTAAAACAACACTCTGGACAAAAACCAGAAAACTGGAATTCAGTAAATGAACATATGTGACATCAAAACTCAGCCCAGTTCGATTGAGGAAATTTGTTCATGAAAACTGTGAATGAATAACGGGTTACAGAACAAAACACTCATTGTGAATCATGCTATAATACATTCAGGTACCGATCCTGTAAACTCAAAGTCGTGAGTCTGACCTTTCACCTGTGCTTCCTGTTGAAAAGCAACTTGCAGGTTAAATATTTTACTAAATTTATCCTCATCCTTTCCTGAAAATCATCATGACCAGAGATACCCTCCTATCAAAGACAAGCCATCATATGGTTCTCTGAGAGAGGGCTACTCCAGGTCAACAAAGACTCTATGAGAGAGCAGCGCTGTCCTCCACTGCACCTGCCTCCCTTTCCAGATCCAGCCAGATCACCAGGGATGAGACTGTTGGCCTGTATGTTGCACAGCATTTATGGTTTAACACAGGACATTAGAATGAAACCAGCCCAGAAATTTAGTTTTCCAGTTCTCAGGTTGAGATTATTATTATTATAAGATTCTACATCATTTTCCTACACATTAATTCACTTGAATCTCCACCCTTTAAGTTGCTCTTAAAGTAAATTTTACAGCAACAAGGCTGCCAGTCAGTTAATTCCACTTAACCAGATGTTTAGCCATGCTAAGAGCATGGATCTAGGTATGGCAACAACGGCCGTTTCAACACTTTGGTCTGGATTGAAATATCTTGACGTATTGAATGTTTTACCATGAAACCTCCATACACTGGCCAGAGAATGCATCCTAAAGACTTTGGTGATCCCCTGACTTTTCATCTTGTGCCACCATTAGGTCAAAATTTCAGTTTGTCCAACTCTATGGTTTACAGCCAACACTAATGACATTCGTCTAACTTCTGAATCACATCTTAGATCAGTGATTCTAGGAGGCGTGCTGTTGTGTCCATTGATGGCTGTTTCCCCGGTTGGACAAACAATTGAGCCAGTTAGAGTTTCTTAGGGTAGGCGCAAGAATGGATGCCTGAGATATTTATGAGTCCACTTACAAAAATGTCACTTAAATCAACATGCTTATTCGATCGATATGACAAACGTTAGCTTCTTTACCGACTGAAAATGACGTCAATGGAAAGGATTTGTCAGCCAGTCCTGATTGGATAGGGCAAACTATCCCTTCCCCTCCCAAACAAAAATCTGATAATGTCAACACAACATCTGAATAATGAAGCGAAAATGAAATGGCCGTTCAGTATGATTATCCAACTAAACGTTTCAGAACTCAGCTGGAGGAACTTTGCATATTTGTGGTTGTGACTGAGCACAATAACAACATCATGTTGCGTATATTCAAAACTCAAAAACTCTAAAACTAAAACTGGAGTCAAAACGCGGAACCATAAATCTGCATTATCTCAAAATTCCAATGTTACAAATACGCAAAGAGTTGTGGAATAAACTGGGATCATTAGAAATCTTCCTGCTGTTGGTGTGTGAGCTCATCCTCCCCTCTAAGTGTTTTTTTTTTCTTTCACTAACAGCCGAGGATGAAGCCAGAGGATTTTGGACTTCAGCCCAGCATGTAAATTTATCTGCCATTTCCAAACAATTTCCATCAGGAGCCATTCAGACTGTGTAACAGGATAATTTGACAGCAGCCCAGTAGGAAAATGGCCAGCAAGGCAGTAATGTCTGATTTATTTCATATTTTTGTCCTCTACGGTTTGCTGTAGCCTCATACAAAGGCCACAGCTGGATATGAGAGGTGGTTATAAATAAAAGATCAGCTAGTTGGGGATAAATGGATGGATACATGGATAGATGGTTGGATGGACAACAAATGAACTGCTAGATAAACATAGGAAATGGTTGAATTGTGAAAAAACAAGTGATCAGATGGATGGATGGATTTGTCAGTGTGTCGACAAATGGACAAAGGCGAATGAATGAATGAGTGTTAAGGATATACAGCAGGCTGAACTTGAACTTGAAAAGTGAATAAACGAACAAACCACCTAACATGGATGAGTGAATGAATAGTTGATGGATGAATGAACCAACTACTGATTGAATGAATGTATGAGTAGGTGATCAGTTGGGCCAATGGATGGATGGCTGAACATTGTAAACAAATAAATTAAAACACCTAATACATGTGAGTTAATAAAATACTAAATGAATTAATAAACCATCAAATTAATGAATGTGAGCATGAGCGAGAAACTGAATGAGTCAACACATGGACTCAATGACTTAACGCAGTAATTGAAAATATTAACAAAATGATATATGAGTAAATTCATGAATGAATGAATGAATGAATGAATGAGTGGATCAGTGACAGATCAGATTAAATGGATAGTTGAACATGGATAAATAAGCAAGCTAACAAATAGTGAATGAATGAATAAATAAATGTTCAGATGGACCAATGGACCAATGGATGGGTGGATGGATGCACCAACAAATCACGTACTGAATGAGTGAATGAATGAATAAACTAATGAATGAACCAGGGAATGAATGAATTGATGACTGAATGAAATGACCAAAAAACAACAACAAATGAACAAATGATTCAAAAACAAACAGATAAATCTTAAGCAAAGTACTATATGAAAGAAATGGATAAACTCAGGAGTGATGAATGAATGAAAGGTTGAATACATGATGATGATCAGATTAACAAATTCATAAAAAAAATCAGAAAATAAACCAATTACCATATGACATGTTACCAATTTATTGTTAATATGAGACAAATGAAGAAGTTAATTTAAACGGATTCCGACTTGACCAGCAGCTATTTTAAATTCCCCCAGCAGAGAGACAACTATATGAAAACTACTCCTGTTCAACCGACACACTTGGCAATAGGCAGATTTGACCGGCATGTTCCCTCTCTCTCTTTGTATGTGTGTCTTTGTTCACAAGGTTGTCAGGGCCAAACACTGTCCTCGCAACAGAAAGGAAAAGATCAAAACCAAAAGGCAGGAAGGTCTTTTTCTCCCTGAAGTCTGAAAACTACTACGAGTCCTTCATATCGCCACACTAGGATATTTTTTTTTTGCCTTTCTTTACTTTCCTTCACTCTACTTTCTGTCTTCTCTGCATTCACAGGGCTCGACAGTCACGGTTACCCCAGGCAACCAGATTTGGACCACCGTCAATCATTTTGTTTAGTTTGATCACCCCTGTTGGCAACCACTGCTCCTGTTATTAGACGGAATCTCTGTGTCTCTAATCACCGGTGACCAGCTCCAAAACACAAAATGTCTATTATGTTACATTCTGACATAAAATCTAGTGGATCCTGATTGGCTGAGACACAGACCCTTGAACTCTAATAATCTTTAAGGTCTTGTTTTATGCCTGTAATTCTGTGAATTAACAACATACGTTGCATTCTGAGGGACTGGGGGTTTGGAAATGTATGGTATCCTAGGACATTAGAAAAAAAGTTTGACGGAGTGATCGACCCATCGTATTGTGATGTGATCTCTGTAGATCTGCCACCACCACATCAAACAGCTAATTGAGCTGTCATGTGATTCATTTTACAGGGACTGCATTTTCAAGTTTCAGTATAGGTGTTTAATCTTTGAGTAAGAAGGGATTACCCAAAGGTAACACTCTACGCTTTAACACTTATATTCCCCCTTTGCAAACACATACTTGTGTAAACCTTCATCGTTTGCATAAAATCACAGTCCCAACTGGGTGTGACAGATGAGACGACGTTGATGACTTTAGAGTGCAACATGATGTGTAGACACAACCATCTCATTAGACATTGTGAGTTCAAATCAACATCAGTGTCTCAAGTGGGAAAGACTAAAATATGCGTTCATACCTCTTCATTAATTATTGTCATTAAAATAATATCCAATAGCAAACAGACGCATTATTTTAATGGCTGGGACCTAAAACTAGGGTCCTGAGCCAAAAAAGTTTGTGAACCTCTGTACTAGTGGATTCCAGAAGCTGCTAGAAGTGAGTAAGAGAAGAGTGTCACTAAGCATCTATTACTTGAGAGTTGATAGATATAAGCTATCATAGAAGGGACTGTGGTACCTGGTGTTGGTGTTCCACCAATCTTGGAACCCATGATGTCCCATGATTATTTAGCAACTGCCAATTTATCAGTATTCAGTTGACCAGGATAATCCTGGTCAAGACTTCTGCCTCTTCCACACTTAAGACTGTAAACAGTCATTGTTTACTGATCTCCACACAGACTGTTTACCTGCATTCAACCATAACCTGCTCAAACATGATTGGTCAATAATACTCGGACTACAAACGGACTACAAGCCGACTTCAAACGGACAACAAACTGACTACAAACAGACTACAAACTGACTACAAACCGACTACAAACTGACTACAAACCGACTTCAAATGGACTACAAACTGACTACAAACGGACTACAAACTGACTACAAACCGACTTCAAATGGACTACAAATTGACTACAAACAGACTATAAATGGACTACAAACGGACTACAAACCAACTTCAAACGGACTAAAAATAGAAACTAAAATCTTGTCCCTTGCCTACAGATTCTGCACTCTTATGCAGTTTATAGAGATTAATGTTCCACTAAAGCTATTGTAACTACAGAGTAATTTCAGTATAATTCCACCTTGAATGAGGAGGGGCCTGATAACAAATATACTGTGTAAATGTATCCATTTAAATTATTTCCAAGGTCACTTGGAAAAGAGGAATAAATCTTGATTATATATCAAATGTAAATTACATATAAAAAAAATCAATAAAGCTTTCACTGTATGTTTCACTGTGTGTTCACACACATTATTCAAAGTGTTATATTGTACATTGTACATTGTACAGAAACATCTACGTATCTAAATTATTGAGCAATCTAATCCAGCTCTCCTGATCTAACAACCAAACATCTTGTTCTGAAAAAGGACATGTAACAGCATTCCTATATTTATCATAATCTGTAACATCTTTTAGCACAACTTCGATTTTCATAAGCAAGAAAATTCACTTCTTTGATGAGCTTTAATTTATAGATGTTGAAGACTAAAAGAAAACTAAATCTATAATATCAGTCAGGCAACCTGTCCAACAGCCTGCGCTCAAATGGAACGTATGTGCTTTTTTAATTTAAAAAACCTGACGGTGGTCATCACATTACAGCGAACACATCAAGCCTCTCTCTGTTTAATATCCCGCCAGCAGAATCAAACGCCAACATCTGTAAATGTTGTTAATTATCAACGTGCATCTCCTCATGAATGCATATGGTCCATGAGAACTGAGCAGGAAGATTACAGCGCAGATTCAAAACCAAGACATTACCAAAGTCTTCACAACACCTGGCGCCACAGCCAACGAAAACTTTCGTTTTAAAACAATAATACTTACAGTTGAAATTAATAAATATATATTTTATGAAGATGGGGATACACAATGAAGTTAGGCATCTCCCCGGAAAATATAAAAATATGAAAAACATGTAACAGCTGTTGTTTTTATCATTCGTGAGAATGATTGACACATAAGAAGCTGAGAGTGCTCTACAGTTTTTTTTTATAATGTGAACTTTAAATAACTGATGATGCTAGATAAAAACACAAGCTAATCATCTGTTGGTGCTGCTGCCTGCATTATTTAAAGACACCAGAAAAGTTGCAGGCAACAACATTTGCAACCAAGTCAAAGACAGCATGAAGAACCCCATTTATATTAACAAAGGATAAAATAAGAAATGAAATGGATGGGATCTCTTATGACATACCCACAAAGGATTGTCACCAGCTTTATTGGGCTTTTAGCTTGGCGTATTAGTTTTTCACCCCGCAAACTTAAAACCAGATATTTTTGTGCACAAACCTAGTGCAGAATTTTTTCATCTCCACCGTCACCATCATGACTCCAGTGGGATGATCATCTTGCTATGTGCCTGCTGAAAGTAAGCTTACTCTTTGCTAACATTTTCGCCATCTTTGTAAGGTGATGATATGTCAGTGTTGGGTTCACACCTTGTTCAGCTCTTCCCAGGTGTCAACAAGTGGCCAAAAATAGATTAAGATGCAATTTACTACTTGCTAAATTTAAATTCTGTTCTATAAATGTTAAACAGAATCAGCAGGGTTCAAGAAATGTAAACAACATGAGCGAATCCCTCAACCCTGGGACTGAACATCCACTGACCTCAGATCAAATCCCTACAGTTTGCTCTCCTCTGTCTCCCTCAGCATCAATACTACTTTGACACAAAAAGAACTGAAACAGAACAGCACAACCTCTCTGCTTTTATAAAAAAAATTTTACAGTGGGACTGACCTGGTGGCAGTGTGGGTTGGACTCTCTGCCATACGAGTACGAACTCCTCTCTGTTTTACCTGCAGGAAGATGAAAAGAAAAGAGAAGGGGCAGTTAGATAAGGGAAACATCTCAGAAAAACATATATTCCATATCTTTACTGTAAATACATTCGCTGGAGGGGGGAATAATTCATCCACTTATTTAATACTTAATGTGTGAAGCCAATGGGGTTACAAACAAAGTTAGCATTAGCGGACCTTAACTAGACAGGTTTCATGGGGGGTTACAATGTTTAATAATTCAATCATAAAGAGGGAACAACAAAGTACATAAAATAAGACAATATAATTAGCCATTCATTCATTTTCATTTTCACAATGGATGACTTAAATTTCAGTTTACCAAGCGTGAAGCAAGAATGGGCCTACGTAAAAATCAGCAGCATGAGTAATAATTCATTCATTCATTTAAAAATGAATTCTTTCCAAAATACAAAGCAAAACTTTTTTATGAATGGCAGGCAATGAAGTACACATTCAGCTGACGCTTTTATCCAAAGCGACTTAGAATTGCTTTATATGTCAGAGGTCACACGCCTCTGGAGCAACTAGGGGTTAAGTGTCTTGACAGGAACACACTGGTGGATGTGTTGCAGTGAACCTGGGTCTCTCACACCAAAGGCATGTGTCTTATCCACTGCTCCATCACCAGCCCGAGAAGTCTACTGTATTTCAATCTTTCTTTCATTCATTTAAAGGATCCTTTAGTTACACTGTGTTTAGGAAACACAGTAAAAGGTTTTCAGTAAAAAACAGCCAAAGCCAGTTTTCATGATCAGAGTCTTCACAGTGTGTGTGTTCTGTGTGTTTTCTGCTCGCTGCTCTCGCAGCACAACAAAACAGACATCTGTTAGGCCTGCGATGCATAGATCTATATACAGAAAAAGCAAACCTCTTCATGCCACTAGATCCAGCTCTGGAAGCAGAAACAACACTTTCACTCCCCACCCTCTTTAAGGTGTAGATTTAGTTTCTTTGCATGTACAGACAAAGCAAACTAAAAATGAGACAATATATGCAGTTTTCAGGTGTCGTTTAGAGACATCTTGAAACCAAGAAAACATCTAATCTGTCTCAGATCACTGTTGATGATGATAGAAAACTTTCCAGTTTGTAACGTTTTAAATCAGAACATCCCTCGACATTTAACCCGAACCCCACCCCACAGACCTTCTGAAGGTTTGCCATTTATGGTTTTGTTCTGCCCTTCCCTCCCTTTCTCCCATTGGACATTTGTTGGTCCATGGAAACTTACTAGTGCACTTGCAAGCTAGGCAACCAACACTACTGAAGGATTTGACATAATCATCATCATTTGGCATCATCACTTACATTTTAGATTTCCCATCCATCAAATGGAAAAGTAATACCATACCGTGATAAGTAATTTTATGTTGCGATGTCGATAGACATGGTAGCAATGTATATTTTCTGGAAAAAAACATTGAGAAAGTGTTAAGAACTGTCCTCTGGATAAAATAACCAGACAGCATTACATGTTTTAGGATAGTCAAAGTAAATGCCTGACAAATGATGGTATGTTACTACACTGATCCTGTAAAAGGGTTAGGGTTAGGCAGTAAACAGTATCTAAAAAGTTGTGAAGGTAAGCTGTACTTCTTGGAGTTTCAGCTGTAGTTTTAGCATTCATTCTAAATGCTTAGGCTGTGCATTTTAGCTTTGGGTTTTAGTTTGAGCATCTGCAGCATTTGTTGTGAATGACACATTATTTTCCAGAGACACTACAACGCAGAGAGTTTTGGTTTAGAAAAACTCTCTCCTCAGACCCTCCAAACAGTGCATAACACGCTTACCTCTGTAATGCAAAAATCTGCTCGGGCCACCATTATCAATGTCAATCAACCATTTCACTAAAAATAAAATCACTAAGTACACCAAAATTGAGCTTTCTTTTCTCTCTTAGTTCTTTGTTAGTGTTAATTTTGTGGAGATGCTTCAGGTTTTTGTATCAGCATTCCCTCTTGTTGGAGTTCTCCCCATTATAATGTGCATGCGCCTTAAGCCTTAACCTACATCTGACACACATGTGAGCAGGAGCAACTGTCTTCATAGAGCATCTTTGGCCAAAGTTGTTTAAACATGTGTTTGACTGTAATGAGACATCAGAGCTATCAAAATGCCGCCCAAGGATTGATCAGTAGATGGCAGGAAGGTGAACCCTCTTTGGCAGGTAACCCAGCATCATTTCACTGTAAGACACAAACCGAGCGTGTCTGCCTGTGAAAAAGGTGTCTGATGAATTTCGAAAATGCACCGACCGCCGCGCTGTGTAGACAACAAAGCTAATTTCCTCTCCAGCTTCTGAACAGGCTTTCCTCTCCTCCGAGCTGCGGGACCACTTCGAGCCTATTTTTACCACACAGACCTTCTTTTCGGATAAAACCTTAAATCTTCAGCCAGTCTAAATATCAAACCACGGTTAGTGTGTAATTACATTCTGCGGTCGCACAGCCGTACAAGATGAAATGGAGGGGTTTTATAGCGAGCGTGTGTGGAGCAAAATGAAGCGTGTACGTGGTGAAGGGTTTGAATCAGGCGTGTATAGACCAGCGCTGAATACACGCCAACATGGTAGTCGATGCAGAAGAGGTTGATAATTACAGGCGTACAGAATGTGGTCGACTGTGTGTATGTGCCCGAGAGTCAGTGTGTGTGTGTGTGTGTGTGTGTGTGTGCTTTTGTGTGTGACCGATACAGCGGCCTCGGCTTCAGCTAGCTGATGCCAGCTGGACCGGTTTGGCACATATACAAAGACTCCCACACACACACACCACAACACACACACACACACAGACAAAGTACTGGAAATCACTGATACAGATGCGCACAGACACACACACACAACACAGGCCAACATACTGTATATCTAGCCCCACATACACGTCAAGACACACACACGCAAATGTATTTTTGCATGGTACCAAAATATATCCATACACAGGACTGCACACGCACACACACACATACAGCTCTGCAAATACCACAACCTGAAAAAAATCCAAACATCTTTGAAACATTTTACAATTAAGATGCTCAAAATATGTTATTTAATATTATTCAATGTCAATCCAAATAGCTATCATTTGTTAGATATATCTATCTATCTATAAGAGAAAAGACAAAAAAAGGAAAACTATTTTTTTTTAAAAACATCTCCACTCTCCCAAACACAGCAGAAAATTCAAAAACAGATGAGAAGAAGAGAGTAAGTTTAGGCAACAGTCATATTTTGCCATTTGACGATATTTTACTGCTTTATGTCTAACTGAATATTTGTGCATATAATCCTCACATTTATAACCTACTTCACAGACAATGTGTGCGCACACCCCGACCTATACCTGAGGAAGACAATACAATTCAAAAATAAATTCAAAAATGAGAAGGCAGTGTATTATTTTTGTAGATTGTTAATCATGACCAGCAACGCCTCCTGATTTTTTATTATTTCCATAAAAATTGTTGTGGTGTGTAATTACATTTTGTTGTTGGTGACTTGTAGAATGTATACAAGTAGTTGTGATATGGGTAGCTGGTACTTGTAGACAGTATCAAGAGTCTCTTATCACTGTTATCAATTTCTCATGGAATGATTATTATAAATGATCGCTACTTAAATTTCCACCTAAATGAGCAACAAATTGAGTTTTTAAAATGCTTCGGAACATACAGTGCTTGTGTAAATGAATTATAGGATTTTGTTCAGTAAAAAGTAAAATAAAAAACAACAATGTGACTAAATTCTGTAAATAGTGAAATGTATCAATTAAGCTAACAAAGAGCCAAATACAGAAGCTTCTACAAATACTGCAACATGGATTTTGATCTCCGGATCTAACACCGGTACAACTCCAGATCTTTACTTTTGTCTGAACATGTGACCTTTCCACGACGGCCACTTCTGCAGGCCGAGCTCTCGTATTACACACACAAACAAAAATCCCTGGTATTTTAATTAGAAAAAAGCCAGGCAGGGACGGAGCGACGCAGGATGGGAAGGGTCAGCCACAAGATCACACACCCTGTCAGGGTACACCATCAATGGACACACGCGCTCACAAACACAGCTGGAGTGTATGTACTTGATAAAAAAGTAATGGACTGTGTGGTTTGATAAAAAAAATAGTTTATTCAATAAAAAAAGATGTTACAACACAAACTAAATGTCTGAATAATTCAACTTAGATCAGATAAACCAGTGTATTATGATCTTTGGCCAACATTTTCACCCCTTTAAAGCACAAAACCACTACACACATACACAATGAAAATCCTTAGAAGCAGCAGAGTTCAACTGGAAAAATCTAATTAAATTTACAATTACGAAATACATTTAGCGGTCCAGCTGACAAACCACATCACTGCTGCTTTTATACCTCTTTCTGTTTTATACACAATGTTTTCTGATGCTGTCAGACTGCTTTGGATCGAATCCCAGCAGAACCTCCTCTCTTTTTGCTCTACTTTTTTTTCCTGTCAACCTCCCTACTGTCCGGAATAAAAGAACTTCTGGGTGAACCTCTTTGCTTTCATGAGTTTCTGGAGAACCAAATTTTCAGAAAGGGTTACAAAATGGTACAGCACTTCAAGGAACCTGTCGAGCCGAGAAGTCTCTTTAACAAAGCCCCTTTTTAAAACGGTTCATTTCATCTGACAGTACTGAAACATCAGTATCTTCTAGAGTCTCCTCTTAAAGGGAAACCCGCTCTTTAAAAAAAACAACAAAACTGCATTCAGGAACATCCAAAAAAATGGATTCTTCATCCTTAGAGCTTTGTAAAAATATTTGGAATTGTCTCCTGAACCCTGATTTTTCTCTAAACCTCAATACAACTAAATGTTCCTTTACGTCCTTTATGGATTGTTGAGGAACTTGGTTGTGTGTCTCCCAAACCTCTAAGATGTAAAGAGATATTAGCCTATTCCTATAAGGAACCTCAGAAGGCTCATGACAAACCTGTTTTTAATCCTACAATTATTTCCACAAACTCAATACAGGGTTTTTCAAAACTCAAACATATAAGCAGGGACAGAACGTTCTTAGAAAACCCTACTTGAACCCATCATATCATAAATCAGGAGTTCTTGGAAAACCGCCACCATGAAGGCTTCTTAAACCACAAAACAGGGGTTCTTCAACCTCGGAAGGCGAGTAGAAAATCACCTTTGCAACTGCCAGTCTTTATGTTGCGTGATATGTCCTTTGTTCAACAATTTCTAGGGGCTGAAGGTGTACTCAGATTGAACACAGAAACATTTTAGATGAGGCTTTTTAGTATTAAAAGAATGCAAAGATGTGAATTTGTTCTAGGTGGCACAATATTCGAATGCATTTAAAATGTACACCATGGAAATGATTATGGTACTGATTTGCTGATCATTAACAATATCAAAAATCTACTCACTCCTGAGGTATTTTTCCAAGTAAAAATACTTGCTAATTACAGCTTGTCAAACGTGTAGATTATTAGACTGTTTGTGTGACAAACTCTTAGGCAACCACTTTATTTTTTCACTTCAATCAAGACACCCTAACAACAAACCTCAAGAAACACCTTACAAGAAGGTTTTGTAACTGCATTTCTAGTCCCGCCGACCTCTGCATTGTCCTGGGCGACAAAAATAAACAGGCTCACTGGCTGTGAGGAGGACCCCCAGACAAACCGCCACTCGTTAGAGTGTGCTGGCAGCAGAGGTACAAAAGTTGGAGGAGGGGAGGTCAGCCCACTCTAATGCACAAAGCCCATACAGAAGTCGGTGAGCCAGGAGGACCAAATCCCTGCTAATCCACAATGCCGAGAGACAGAGAGGGAACACAAATAAGCTCCATTACAAGCTGAGCGCTAACAGGAACCACGGTGCTCTGCTAGGCTATTAGCTATTATCAGACTACTTTTTTAAGAGGCCCATGAACAAAGTTATTCTTATAAATCCACTCTTAAATCCTGATATTCAAATAATCTTGAGCAAAAAATACTATTTTCAAGATACTGTCAGTAAACGAGACACTGACCTGTGCCCACAACATATTAATGTTCATTTTTGAACATTTTACCAGTTATTAATTGGAGTTTAAATCGAGCCTGGGTTAAGGGAGATTTCAAAAATGTGATGTATCAATAAAAACAAAAAAAGTCTGAAACCATCACCAACAGCTTTTACAATAGCTTTGTAGCCAGCAAGAGATTAATGTATGCAAATTCTTAAAGTGGTGGCATCCCCCTTTAAAATTCACCATCACTGCTCAAGTCTCTAAAAAGGTCTTGTTCCTTAAAAGCTAACATCTCCACACTAAAACAAGAAGAAAAACAAACAAAATATAAATAAAAATATAAATAAAACCACCTACTCGTTTATTCTGGATATTTCAACCTAAGTTAAGTTAAGATCGATCGCGCTCAAAACTAGTTTGAAATCTTTCCTGATTTGTGACTTACAAAAAAATCACATATGGTCACCTGTGATTGATGTGAAATGCATGACATCACCTGTGAAAACATTAATTTTGTAGGTGCCATCACATCCCATATGTGTTAAAAAGAAATGTGATGAAAGCATATGGCAGCACATGGTTTTCTGACTTTTCACAAAAGTTTCACATTTTTTGTAAAGGTGAACATAAGACCACGATGCACATTTTGAATGAAAAATGCCAAAATTATTTTAATTCAGAATTTAATTAAGAATTAATTCAGCGATTTCAGGATATTTTTGGAGATAGGATTGCCTTTCCCCCCTTAAACCTGAACCCTATTGTTATATTGGAATGAAATTTATATTAAAATTAACCCATACTATAAACTTTCTTTTGAATATCATTAACAAATAGAGAAATTACATCTCTCGGGAAAAGTTTTTAAGGAATTATCTTCCCAAATTGTTATTTTTTCAGTCCTTGTGAGGAAGTCCTTATACATATAGACATACAGTAAATACAGTATCTGTACACGTACCTCCAATTTTTGTGATTTTAAATTTATTACACAAAGTTTTCCTCTAAAGATAAAGAAACCATACCAAAGCCACTGGAGTGGCTGCATAATTGTCACAAATCTCAAAACAGGGGTTACATGCTTTTGAGTACCAGACATGCAAATGTTCCTTTGTGTTTGCTCTTCCTCCTGGACTCAAACCAAAACCTGAAACTAATTCTAAAAAAAAAATGATTTAAACTAAACTCCGTTCAACACAAACCTGACCTAAACCTAAACCTAATCCTAATGACCCTTAACCCTTTGAACCACTTTTTCTTTCTGTCTGCCTTTCCTCCAGCATTCAACCCTGTATGTGTCAAAAAAACACACATGGAACAAACAGAAACACCTTGAGTTTGGGCGACTGACGAGCTTTAGAAATCTCTCTGTGTCTCTCTGCATTTGGATGAAGGCCAGCCTCAGAAACCAGAAGTCTGTCCCATCAACATGTCAGTCTTCACAACAAGGCCAGTTCTCAATCTCTTCCCCTCACGT
>JAPMOB010224034.1:0-44330 GCA_029875015.1 Lepomis gibbosus
TCTACACGTATGTTGAATAACAGTCTATCTTATTAATTTTAACTTTGTAATTTAATTGTCTTTCCTCTTTTTATACTTTTATACTTGTATATTGTATATTTCTATGTACACGCAGCAACCATGTAGTCCAAAACAAATTTCCTTTCGAGGATACTATACTACTACTTCTTCTGTCATGTAAACAAACACCTTTGAGTTTCAGAAGCCTGGTCAGAAATAACAAGCACACTGAAAACATCACCTTATAGGTACTGAGAAAATGTGATCTTTCAGTGTTTTCTGACATTTTATTAACCCTGGTTACCCCAGCCTTTCTGTGTAGAGTTTTAATGGGTTTCCTCCAGGTACTCCGGCTTCCTCCCACAGTCCTAGGTTGACTGGTGACCCTAAATTGTCCTTAGGTCTGGTGTGAGGTTGTTTGTCTATGTGTTGCCCTGCGATGGACCTGTCCAGGGTGTACCCCTTTCCCCCGATGTCAACTGGGATTGGTTCCAGCCCCCCACGATTAAAAATATCAAGACACATGAAGAGACAAAAGAACAGCTGTGTGTGTGTGTGTGTGTGTGTGTGTAAACAAAAAAAAACAACAGTGCTATCCATACAACGGCATAAGGGCAGTTTATTTCATTACAACTGTAAAATGACAGCGCACACAAACTTCTAATCAATGCATCATTCTCTCACAGGCAGTATTCAAATCTTTAAATAGTTTCTCCAGAGTTTTCAACAACAATGAAAGCTACTGTTTATGGCAGATAAGAGCTGAAGTCTCCTTGTCGATCTTCCTTTTCCAGAATCACTGAGGGCGCTGAGATCTCTGGCCTATGAAATTAAATTTAAAAAACTGATTTTCAACAAATATTAAATTACAAGACACAAGAATATGCCATTAAAAGGTAATGATATATCAATCCTTTATTATCTGGTAGCAGACATGTGAAGTCACCGATAAAAAAAGGGAACTGCTCTGCATTTCATGAAAGTACCATGTAAGAGACATTATGACTAAAGCAGCACAGTCCTGCCCAAGTGCTTTCAAATAGTTTCTCACTCATTAGGAGTCTTTAATGAAACTCAAATTGAATACAATGAAAAAGCTTTAGCTGAAAATATGGATATATGATAATTGGGCCTTAAGACGCTACTTAATGAAAATGTTTCAATGTTACTTTATTTTATAAAACCTAATAAAGTAAGATGGAGGAAAGCTATCTTTGTCAGAAGTTGGAAGGTTTGAAAGGATAACTGGAATGTACTGAAAGTGAAACTTTAAATAAATTAAAGTCACTTTCTTTCAGTTATTTTGTCAGTATTTACAACTGGAAGCCCTCAATATACTAACTCATTAAAATCCAATTCCAAATGATGTCCTGCCAAACACAAGACAGACAATAGCAGTTGATAAATGCATGGCATATGAAAACATGCTGGCATGAGCATTTTAGTAACATATGTCCTGGAAGTGTTTCTTCCTTATATTAACAGCTTTTTATAACAACTAAATCATAAAATATCTGAACAATTCAATATAACACTCTGAATCAAATCCCCATCAGATGGGTAAGAACATAAACGCTACATCTGTCAGCACACCTCTAGGTCTAAATGACCTCTCATTCCTGAGGTTTGGGGCTTTGAAATGTGTTAGTATGTGCATGATTTTTATATTTCTGTCTTGATATGGTTAATGACAAAAATGGCATTGAGAAACAACAAAGAGGGGGCACAGGGAGCTATACTGTGAACCCTGATGAGAACACCACAACACCATTCATGTCACTTCAAAGAAAAACTGTAAAACTCTGGACTTGGGAACAGGCTTCCACAGGATTTATTACACTCACATGGCAACAGTGGCAAACAAACTTGAGGAGCATTAAAGATGCATTATACTCTGCTTCTAGCAGCTCCTGGACACGTGCAAACAGGCTCGGTGCTGATCATCACCGCTGGATGCTCTTGCTATCTGGCACTGGCTTGAGGCAGGTAGTGACCTGTAATTACAGTCCTACTTTCATGCTACAGTAACAGCTGAGATGGCAGGGGAGGGTCCAGAAGAGCCTACGTCGTACACTATCACCTGCTAGTGTACTCCACTCACAAGTCACATCTGGGGCATAATCAGAGCAGGTTCAGCTTTAGCCTTCCCTTTAAAACATAACTTTTCTGTTTTTGTGCTACGTTTATATCCAGTCCCATCTCTTGTTCCCAAAGCAAGAGCAGAGCAGGACTCTTATTTTTTTAGGTTCAAATGCTCATTTGGCAGGGGCCAAGGCCAAAGGGGAAATTAGGTACTACACATCGAAACAAGGTTGTTATAGTCCAAATGAGTGTAGTAGTTTCATCATGTTACCGCAAAGCTGCCTCAACTCTTATGCCCATAGTGGTTGGTTAGAGAAAGACAAGTCTACACTTTGTTTACAGCTGGCCGCAACTCAAAGCCGGTGCCTGGAGTCCTGGCTGTAGCCTCCTGGGGATCCTCGGTTACGATGAGGCTTGTAAGAATCCTGGTAGGGGTCCTGGTAGTCCTCCTCCACCAGAGGCGAGTGGTCCCGGCTGTGCTGTGAACCCGAGGACAGACGGTTGCGATTTTTCCGTGCCCGTTCGTTATGGTAGTTCTCATCAGCAGGCATCAGGCTGCGACGTTCAACAGGTGAATGGTCTGTTGTCGTGTGGTTACTGTTGCGGTTTCTTTGGGCCTGTTTGAGAGAGGAAATAATGATTGTTTTGCTCCGTTAAACATTTCTGCCCATTGTTAGAAAATCTGGTTATAATTCACAATTCAAAGCTATGGCTTAAACGTGTAGCACATTTATCAGAAGCACAACATTCCCTCAATGTAATTGTATGCTTTCCTCTGCCATAAGGTTGATAAATTTGAAGTTACACTTTAGCGAGAATGATGAGCAGCATTTAACACACTGATAAACGTTCAGACTTTGATTTAATTACCAAAGAAAGAGAACACAAGACAACTTTTACACCGTTCACCTGAATAGCAGAAGGATACGGGGAGAGAGCGGTGGAGCCCAGATTGCGTCCCAGCAGGGGGTTGAGTGGTGTGCTAAGTGAAGTGTGTGTGGCACGCCAGTATGCCTCCAGGTACTCTGCCAGATGTTCACACGCATCTTCCAGCTGGTTCTCATCCAGAATAATATCAAACATCTCCTGAGGTGGGAGAGGAAGAAGAAAAGTGTAGCTGCTGCTGCTGTTGCTGCTGCATATAGGTTTGTTGCAAAGTTACACCACTGGCACAGAATAAAGCCTAACTAAATAGTTGCTGCTTGTCTAGATTTAAAAGGGTGTTTGAAGTTTACTCACAGTAGGACACTGTGCTAGTTTTTCTGCCGCAACAAGCTGCACATTCAAGTGTTTGCTTTGAGATTTCCCTCTTGACTTTATCAGCCGCTGGAGGACCTGTGGGAAGCACATATAAAGTTTAAAAAGAACACAAGAAAATATCTCCAATTATGGAATAAACACCCTCTACAGAGAGTTAGGGTCACCAAGTGTAGAAGTAATCCCTTTTGCCCAAGACCTACTCACTGCCTGGATGGGCTTCCTCATTTCACTTTAAAATGTAAATATCAGGGACATTAAACTAAAACTGTTTCTGAGGCTCTGTTTGACATATTATTCTGCTTGTGACTGTGTTACTTTTTTTATCATTAAATAATGTTAATCCTTAAAACTAATACCAACTGCAGCTGGGGTGTTGAGGGCACAGCGTGGGGGTGGTGCAGTGGATAAGACAGATGCCTTTGGTGTGAGAGACCCCGGTTCAATCCCCCACTGTGACACATCCACTATTGTGTCCCTGAGCAAGACACTTAACCCCTTGTTGCTCCAGAGGTGGGTGTGTGTGTGACCTCAGATATACATAGCAATTGTGAGTCACTTTGGATGAAAGCTTCAGCTAAATGAATAAATGTAAAGAAAAAAACTATATATAGTATCTTGCTGGAACAAATGTGAAAATCAACAGTTTTATTGGATGGCCTTCAATCTTACCTTAGGGGAGGACACCTTAACATGGACGATAATGGGTGCTAATGAGGTCTTGATGAGCTGTGCTGGATGGTTAATGGTGTCTGCATCCAACACGACCAGCTGCAGAGACCTGGCCAGCTCAAAGATTCTTTCTATTTCACTCTGGACCTCCGCTACAAGAACACAACAACACACAGCAGAGCAACTATGACAACAAAACTGTGAAGGTAATTACATAACATCCACAGTATCAACACCTACAAGAAATGCACATCATTGAGTGAAACAGTTCCTGTAGCTTTACCAAGGCTGGAGCGGGTGTTGGATCTCTCAATGATGGCCCTCTTACTGGGGTTGTTTAGTACTGACCTCTTGGCCAACGATATGTCAGCTGTTACCCTTGTGATGGATATCCTGAAACAACACAAAATATATGCGTCAAATAGAGTAAAGTGGCAGCAGGATAACGCACTGTATGGCAGACCCTGCTTCACTTTGACTGCTCACCTTCCGTCAAACCTGTGCTTCAGGAAGTCAAACAGCGCCTTCTGCATCATATCAGTTACCTACATTGATGAACCAAAGACGATGGCGGAGGACACAAGGTGAAAAGGGAAGAGGAAGGTGAAGAATATCAGGTAATTAAAGGCATGTAACAAGCAAACAAAAGAGGCCTGCAACATCAACATCCTTACAAATTTACAGAATATGCTATAGAATAGCAAACAAGTAGGAGTTCACTGCTATTATTCATTCTGATTCAGTCCATTCAGGCTGCAGCTGAGCAGTCTGTGAATTACACACTTGACCAACCGATTTGTCTACAGCGTGCACAGTTTCTTTCCTCCTGGCTCTCTGCACAACGAATTTATTCAATGTGGGCCACAATGAATGAAGTGATTAAGAGTTACAACGTGAAATGTCGCAAAGACCAATGCACAGGTGATGAATTGGGGGAGATCACAAAGTCCGGCCTCCAATGTAGCTTTTGCTGATGAATATGAAAGCCGATCCAAGGCCTTCAATTGAAACAGAAATTCAAGATGAAGCAGGGCAGTTATTCTATTGGTTTGAGGTGTGTGACTCAAGGCAATGAATTTGTGGATACACGATTCAAAACAGCTAAAGTTTGACTGCGCCAGTTGTCACTCTGATTTGTTCATATGAGCTTGACAGTGACGGAGGGTTGACAGGGACTGCATGTCCTTTGAGCCGAAACATGGAGCAGTTGTCAGATGAAATTTAGTGATATTAACATGTGCAATGATTTTGTGGAACAAAAAATTATTTATTTTACAGTGGTGGAAAGTACATTGTGCATTCAGTCAATTATGTATCTAAGTTTAGCATTGAGGTACTTGTACTTTTCCTGATCTTTTCTATTTTATGCTCCTCTATTCTTCCACTCCACTACATTTTAGAGCAAAACGTTGTGCTTTTTACTTCCACTACATTTATTTGTCAGCTACAGTTACCGGTTACTTTGAAGAATATTATTTCACATACAAGCATATGATCACTTTTTAATGTATGATGCATAATTACGGACTAAACTTCTCTACAATATATGAATTAAGTAGTTATTGTACAGCTCAACTAGCTGCAACATTAAAATACTGCTTACATGCATATTGGAATTTTAATACATCAATATTGATTATTGATTGATAATATATGATGGCATAACACAATGGTCATTCTGCTACATGACAAGCTTTTAGTAGTAATATCTTATTTGTAGTATTGCTACTTCCACTTAAGTAAAAGATCTGAATACCTCTTCCACCACTGTACCCTTCCCACAAGCTTGATACAATTCATTCTCTTACTAAGCACCCTGTAATGAATACAAGTACTACACCCTCACACTGCACCACTGGAAGAACGAATAGCCCTGCTACTGGGGTGTGAGGTGGTTAACAGCTAAAATCTCGATTCCTTATGGAAACATAAAATGCCAGTTCAGTCTCACTCATTTCTTTCCAAAACCTTAATGCAGTGCATATTATTCTGTTTCTAATTTCAAACCATTCTCCATTTTTTTCAGACTGGTGCAGTTACCCAGAAGGTTGTTACCACGGCAACACCAGAATGGGAGGCAAAGACTGTGATTCCCTGACAACTGACTCCAGCTGCCATCTCTAACCACCTCCTTGTTTATTGTTTGCCCTGTGGTTCCAATGGTAGCTGGTATTCAATGAGCAGTTTCATTTTTAACATTGTATGCCTGGGAATCTTAACTTTAGAAGGAATTGACCTATGTGCAAATACAAGAATCCATAAAATGATGTAACATAAGCCATAAGTCAGTTTTTCCCATAATTGATGCATTGTCACTCTGAGGAAATTACGTAAAAGAAGAAGGAACATGGTAGTTACTTCACCTTAATTAATGCTGAATTAAGGATTTTCTTACCAAATGTGTGTATATAAATAAACAGTAATGACAGTCATCTTTCCTGTCAATTGTCACTAATTTTCAATAAGCCAACAATCTTTGTATTGAGCCTTTTGGCCTAACACAATAAAGAAGAAAAAGCCTTCACTCTGTAAGGGCACAACATAGACTATTGGATATTTTATTTATTGGTTATAGAAAGCTAAGCAATGTAAGGATTAAGAGATTTTAGTTGTGGCTGTGAAAAAGAGACTGAGTCAGACGGCTCGAGGAGCAGCAGCGCGTCCTACCTCGTAACCTTTCAGGGACGGTCCCACCAGGACGACCGGCCTCATGGAGGGAACCACATCATATGGAGGGATGTGCTCAGCCTGTGGAGGGGGGCACACAGCTACAGTCAAGATTTATTATTAGCAAGTGTCTCTCTAAAGCAACTGAGCCTTCTTCCAAGCTATGGAGATGATGCTCTAAAGAAACGTACCATTTTTATTCAAATCAAACGATTTTATGATTTTCAATTAATATGAAACAGTATCTTTTTAAGCCATAGACATGTCATCATGGGACATGTCTGTTCACTTGTGAAAAAAAGCAGCATAGAGTCTGACTCAGATGCAGCAACAAATGAATTAATATAACCCACTGACTTTGGCTAGATGCAAAATAAAAGTGGATTGTTCTAAATTAAATAACACTGCTCATCCATGTCTACAAAGGAGAGAGTGATGATGTCCAGTGGAAATCTAAACAAATATTGCTGTTTTCTGTGCAAACTGAAATCCACCGTTAAATCCACATGAGTACTAAAACAATTTTGTGTGTTTTGTTAGGTTTGTTAGTGGAGTTAAGCTAGTCTTAGAAAACAAGTGGTCACACAGATGGTTGTTAAAATTACTGGTAGCAGTCCATTTTAATTTGATAAAACCTCAATTTTGATTAAGGACAACTGCCATGTTAATTAAAGGCATGATCTGTGGTGGAAATGTTAAAATAGGATAGCTGCTCCAAACTTTCAATCAACCAAGATTTTCCCTAACATGTCAAACATTTTAAATTGTATTAGTAACAAACAAGAAAATAAATAAACAATAAATTCAGTCATCAATCATGCTTTTCAAAGGAATTCCCATTCTAACCAACTTGTGAAGCATTGTCATTATTAGTACAGTTTCAAATGATTACCAAAAACAGAAAATAAAATAACAAAAGAAGCTCAGATCATTTCAATAATTTGGGAAATTTAGGCAACTTCAGAAGACCATTTGCATTTATACCTCGCTAGGCACATTCATTCATAATATTCATAGCATTCAAGTTTGTGCCCTATACATTAAAAAAAAGATAGTTTACCATTACCTAGTAGAACTAAGCCATCAAGAGAAGATCTGGGGAATACTTTACTTTTTATCTTTTTTTATCAGAAACTCAAACTGTTTGGTTATTTAACTGTGCTTTACAAACCCCCTATAAAATAAACAAATTAATGAATTAATATGTAAATGGCACACTCACCACTTTCTGCTTCTGCTTTCCTGAAAAAGAAAGGAAAGACAGGGTGAATAAGTGCACACTGGACTGGGACTATTTCTGGACATCAGACATTAAAATACCTGACAATATCACAGGATCTGAATAAATACTACAGACACAAACATAGAGCAGATAAGACAAATTCCCTCTGTGAGTCGGATGACAGTGTCTCCTCTCCTAAATAGACTTGTATTGGTGGGACCAACCTGCAGAGTTGGGGTTTGGCTTGAATGTGCCTGACACCATTTCTCCCAGACTGGAGGAGGAATTCCCGCTAGACTTACTGCTACAATGATGAACAGTGAATGGAAAGAGAAAAGTGTTAATGTGAAATCCAGCAAGATGTCATCAGTAAAACACTGACACCTGGGAAACATGCTACCATAGACTGTACTCAGGCTACCTATCATGTTACCAAATAGTTAGCTAAAGACAGAAAATGAAGTTCAGCTATTTCTGAGACGTAAAAAACATATCATAGAATCTGTAACTGTGTGATGTTTTTTAGTTTGCTTCAATATGAGGTTGCCTTGAGCGACACAAGATCTAAAAAAATAAATAAATACAAGAAATTATTGACATGAAAATAGGATAATACTGAGCTTAGATTAATCACGCGTGTCAACTGACTCAGCTTCATTGTGCTGTAACTGTACAAACAACCAATGTCATCTCCTAAAAAACATTTTTGTTTCACTGTTTTTATTGAGGCTAAGGCTACAGACAAAAATACTTTTTGTAATAGAAAACCAGAAACAGAAGAGCGAAATGACTCAAGGCAACAAGATGATGGCACTCAACAGCACTAATTGCCTTAGAGGCTGAAAAGCATCAAGCCATCTGATGGAAAATTCTGTGGTGGCAACGATCCAGGCACACCTCTGAGAGGTTGGACCACACAACACAGCTTGGTTTTCCTCCATATCTGCCGGCTCAACTGCCAGGCTTTTACTCATCCCTAAAGTGGTTCACTCCTCAACACAACCCCCCAAACCCTCCAACTCTCTTAATCCCTTTTGATGCCATGTGTCTTTTCTACAATTTCTGCTACTGCTGCTGATTCCCCCACCTCCATCACTCTGACATCCCAGTTCTTATCCAGTCTTCCACCTCTACTCACCCATGGAAGCGTCCTCTCTTCTGTTCCTGCTGGAGTCGGATGTTTTCCAGCTTCAGAGGGCTTGGGATGAAGCCAATGTCACAGCCCTCTTTCACCAGACGGCCGATCCACCAGTCATTGCTGTACTTCTGTAGATTGGAGAGTAAAAAAACAGACAGAAAACTTCAGACAGAAAACCTCACATAACTCTTCACACAGTTATGAATGAAGCTTTTTATAATCCCTCATTAAAAATGTGTGTTTGATTAGAATTCCAAGTCCAAAACAGCCTGGCTAACTATTGATTTGGAGCTGCTTCAGTATGCACTGAACAAAATTAGAATGGCATAAATTTGTTATGATTGTAAAGCTGACACTCTTGTGGATTCAATGAGCCCAATACTATTTAAGTTGCATGATGTTAGTCCCCATAGTAGACATTTCACTGCAGTGAGACCATTTTTTGAAACTTGACCTCACTGTATAAAATGACCTATTGTGACTTATAGTATAACAGCATTATGAAACATCACAGCATTATGAAACTTTACATCCACAAACTGGAGACCTATTCAGAGGATGTATGGTTTTCCTTGGTAAACTGACAAAAAAGAGATTGGGTTATTGAGCATTTCCAGGACACAAGTGACACAAGTGCTTTCTACTCAGTCACAGAAAAATGAAATTCTTACTCAAATGGAAAAAGTACCAAATCTTTATCACAAATTGCATCAGCATATTTGAGCATGGGGATGTCCATCATATACTTCCATGAGTTATGTTATAAGCACTCTAAATTTTCAAAAATGGAATAGGCACCTAACTAAAACACAATATTTACCTTTCTTTTTTCTTTTATGACTAGAAAAACTTGACAAACAGTGGTTAAACATTTGCAGTTTCTTGACAAGTAGGGAAACTCAACAAATGGGAAAATAATTTGTTATGATCAACAGCTGCAGAATAGCTACTAAACAGATTAATGCTGGTGAGATTGTTTTCTCATGATAGGTGTTTTTGAGTTTAGTTGTAGCCACTTTCTCTCATTGTCAGGTTTGTATAGCCAGTGGGGTAACGGATGATATTCTGTAAAGTTAGAGGCTGCTATGGTCAATGGTTAGTTTAATATACCTTGACCATTATTTCAGATGGAAGGTTAACTGTTTATAGTAAAAAGCCCGCCTGTTTGATTTATAAACCAAATGGAGTGGACTAAATTCAATCCTCCCTACAGTGCCACAATTTTAGCGCTATTGGGTAGTGTCTGAATTGTACCTCTTTGATGTGGAGGAAATCCTTGGCATCAAAGGAGATGGCAGTGCCAGCCACAGGAACATCCTCATCCAGAGCACCACAGTAGCTGACATTGGTCCTCACAGCAAATGCCACTGCTTTAGTCTATAAAACAGCAATCAGAAAAGAGTTATTACATCATTAAGGTGGCAACATTAATATGTAATAGGAATGTGTAATATGACTAAAATCTACTTCACAATGTGAAATTTTATATCACATATATATATATATATATATATATATATATATATATATAAATTAATTAATTTACTGATAAATCTGGGGGAGGTATCAATATATTTCAGGTCAAACAGTGTCTTTTCCTGGTGTTAAAGGCTGCATCACAGTACTTACTAGGACTGCTCCTTTTTTGCTGACAGTACTATTACTTATACAGTAGCTATGCCACAACTTTTACAACTACTGCTAGAATATATTACTATAACTTCATCAGGAAAACACACGTGTATTTCTGTTTTTGGATAATAAAGTGGTTAAAACACCTGACAAAAACAAGGAATTTGATGTAAAAATCCTGTTCGTACAATTTGCAACAAAATGACCTTTTACCTTTAGATATTTTGACATTTCAAAGTAGGAATTAATGATAAAATCGCTGAATTCTATATACATATTGTGATGGATAACTGTGAATTGAACAGAGTCATTGTTATTGTTATTAGTAACAACTGTGCTTTTCCTACTCAGACAAGTCAAAATGTTGCCGTGAAACAGGTCTATAGACTAATACAACCAGCGTTATGGCAGAAAAAGCCAGTATCAAACTATGAACGCTTCAGAACTCAAAATATCTAACGGCAGTACTGCATTGTGGTCTACTAAGGTTAATGGAACCTCTGCATGCTCTCTTTCATGATCTTATTTAAAGTAGAGGCCAACACCAACAACATCCTCAATTTTGAAATGCGGTATGGAAACACTTCAGCACACTCAAGACAGGAAACGTCTGGACAAAATGGTAAGCACTTCATCAAAAATCATAGGCCAGGAGCTACCGTCCCTTGCTAATGTACATTAGACCATGGAAAAAGGGACACAAGAGTCTAAGAACACCTCATACTCTGCTAACCATCTTTTTGATGTTCTTTTAAAAGACTGAAAAGTATGAAAACGGGTACAGCCCAGAGGCCACGGGGTGGTGATGGCGCAATGGTTAAGACTGTGCCTTTGGTTTGAGAGAGCTGGGTTCAATCCCCCACTGTAACCCATCCACCATTGTGTCCCTGAGCAAGACACTAAACCCCTAGTTGCTCCAGAGGCATGCGACCTCTGACATGTATAGCAATTGTAAGTCGCTTTGGATAAACGTGTCAGCTAAATGAATAAATATAAATACATTACTTGCTTATATTTAGATCAGGATTAAGAAATCCATCCTCACACAATACAATAGGTGTGATAATGTGATGAGAACAGAACAGTGCACAATTTCTCTATCTGTAACAGTGTAAATCTATATTTAGTCAATTTGACCATCTTTATACAGCCATCAAGACCAGTAGTACAGTGCAGACAGTGAAATTGAATCATGTGTCTTTTGTGAGGTGAGATTATATGAGTTTCATATGATACACAGTACAGTATGTAGCTCTATTGACCTGTAAATAGCTCCCATAGAAACTGACCTTTGCCCTCTCGAGCTGGACAGTGGCCTGCTGCTCCCTCTCCTGCCGGCCACCATCCTTCTCCTCCTCCAGGGACACATCCGAGTCAGATGGTCGGCTTGTGTAGGAATCAGCTGAGCCCTGGAGAACAACAGGATACAGAAGATGAAAAAAAAAACATGTTACCAGGAGGGATAAAAAGTACCAGTTCTGGTGAAACAACCACACAGTGACAGATTTCTTTATGTGAGCCACACTGAATTTGACATCCAAGGGGGAAAATCCAATAATAAACTACAGTGTATGATGTGTAATTTGATTATTCAATGCTAAACTAATTTGAATGCAAAACTGTGCAAATAGATGCAGGACATAATAAGAGCCTGTTTCTTAAAACCACAGAGACTGAACAAATTAATGAGTGGAAGGTGACTGAAATCCAGGTGTATGTGTGTGTGTGGGTTGGGGGATGCTTTGTCACATGACTGGTTGTATTTGTTTCCATACAGGATCAAAGGCTGACAGATTAAAGATGAACAAACGGATGGGAGGGAAGGTTCAGAAGACGGTGTTTTTATTTTTAGAGATAAAATTAGGAACACCAAGGGCAGACACAATACTCAGTCACTGGATGCCAACAGCAAACCATGTCTCTTTGTTTCGTAACCATGGCAATTTGAGTAAATATGAATTTGAAGAGTTCTCTCTTTTGTCCGCAATCTCATAGAAAATCTCCACCAAACCTTGAATAAGGAAATGCACTGAAACATTGACCTCTATGAGTTAGATGTCTGCTACACTCCTGGCAACAACTATCATCACAGGAAAAGAGCTTCAAATGGCAAGTTCTAATGTAAACATTTAATGTTCTTTTCATATTCTCCTCATCTCTTCCTGGGTTATGCACTATTGAAGTAGCTTTGTGCAGTTTTATTTTAGAGATCAAGATATTTGCTTTCTTGACTTGATGAGAAGACTGATATGACTTGAGCCAGGCAATTTTGTTGGAGATATGTTTTATGAGATTTGTTAGCTTTAGAGGTGCTGGGCAAATTACTAAAATTACATTTAAAAACTATAGACAGAGCCTTCTGTTTCCCCTGTTCTCCATTTTTATGCTAAGCTAAGCTAACCACCTACTGGCTCTAGCTTTATATTTAGCACACAGATTTTTTTTTTACAAGTTATTCACATAATGGTTTTTGTCTACTGTTTCCCCTGTTCTCCATTTTTATGCTAAGCTAAGCTATCCACCTACTGGCTCTAGTTTTATATTTAGCACACAGTGCTAAATATAAAGTAATGGTTTTTGGCTTCATTTGACATTTTTTTCAAGTCAATTTTTGTTCATTTTTTCCCCCCATGTCATGTGTGTGTATTTACTGTGACCCCAGAATTTTTTTTAAATCACATCGATGGAAGCAAGATGGTTATAGCTTTTTTCCTTCAAATAATGCTTTTTGACCACTTAAAACAACTGGTTATATGTGTGTTGAACGTATGTGTATGTGTATTTCTCTATAACTCAGTGGGTTGCTTGACTGCCTGTACAAATCTGCCTTAGGCTGAGAGATCAGTCTCATACTATCACTATAAATGAAGTCATCTCCTTTCTAACTCTCCCAACCTCGTCCTTATTAGGTACAAGTCAGTAGTTGTTGGGTTAGAGTAGCAGAAAAAAACATCCACCCTCTTATTTAAGGCATGTAGAGGGAGAATTGAAGAGACAGCAAGATTATGACCAACTTGCTGAAGAAAATGTGCAAACATAAACAGAAGCAACAGTGGAAGCACAGAGAGCAGAAAGACTTATTACAGCATAAATGTGCTCATCAAGCTCCAGTATCACAAGCAGCAAAATGGCAGTAAGGGGTGGGAGCCGCTGAGGAGGTGCTATTTCAGACTCTTGAAGAAGACATCAGCAGTGATAATCACACCACATCCACATGCAGATCTCGATCCAAGGCTACCACCATGCTTAAAAGATGTACAAAAATGACTCCTTGGCACTGACCTTTGTACAGAAATACTACAATACATCCTTTTCTCGTCTTATATCTCACATCTTTTAATGCTATGGATTACAGGGCTATAATACTAATATCATTCTGTTGATAGTAGTATTTAGAAAAGAAGAAAAATCAATCTAACATGCAATGGACATGCAAAGACAAACATTGAAATTAACAAAGTAGAAACTAAAAAAACTACAATATAGCCTTAATAGTTAATGGCTTTGCCAACATCCTGCAAGCACAGCACCGTAAGGATAATGTTACCTGCTCCTGGATCCCTGGCTAAAAGACTAAAAATCCATCAATCATCAAAGAAGGCTAAATCTACAGTGTGTACTTTAACACTACTATTATCAAACAGTGCTGACTTGTAGTATGCTCACATTATCTACACATACGATGTAAGTGTAACTAGGAAATCTTGGCTCTGAGGACTTCACCTTTGGCTGACTGATACTGTAACTGTTGTGGTCCCATGTGGGAGATCTGGCTTCAGGTCCAATTTTAATGTGGAGTGGCTGCATGTAATTGTGACAGTTAACACAACTGTCACAAATACATGCAGCACTGTTCCCTTAGAGCTCAGAAACAGACATGGTTGTCTTATCATTAGTGATCCCTCTGATTGATTTAGTGTTTACATAATGTTTGTTGCGAATTAACAGTCACAATAAGATTTGTCATTTTTTATTATAGAGGGAATAGGGCTTTATAAGAATCAGTTGTAGCATTCATTTAGCACAAGCTGACCTTATTGGTGGCTCTGCAATACAGCTCACACTGACTGAATCCTAAATCAAGACTAGTTTAACCTTTTTTTCTTTTTCTTTGTTTATTTTTATTTCTTCCTTCTGACTATTCTCATGCTAAACATGTGTTTTATGTGAAATGAATACACATCACGGCAGTGTTTTTCACTTTGTCTAGTCCAGTTAGCTATTGCGGTGGAGATGTTGCCACTAAGTAACACAAAATCTGTACTTCGCACTAGACTACAGGGGCGGCTGTGGCTCAGGAGTTAGAGCGGATTGGCCGTTAATCGGAAGGCCGGCGGTTCAATCCCCGGCTCCCCCAGGCCACACAATTCAGTGTGTGAAATGTCTGTTTGAGCTCAGTGAGTGAATGTGTGTGAATGCAGATGTAGTGTAAAAGCGCTTTGAGTGGTCGAAAAGATTAGAACGGAGCATTTACATTCACAGCTGAGTAATCACTACATTAGCAGAAACACTGGACTCCTGACCCATGAGCATGACAACTAGCTCGGTGCACGAGCTAATTACTGCTCATCATTGCTTTCTAGTGCAGGTACAGGGAATGCACTGTGTACAGCCTTATGTCGTACTCACCAGGGTCAGAAGCCAGTTAT
The DNA here is from genome assembly GCA_029875015.1 of Lepomis gibbosus. Lineage (NCBI taxonomy): Eukaryota > Metazoa > Chordata > Actinopteri > Centrarchiformes > Centrarchidae > Lepomis > Lepomis gibbosus. The sequence goes on from JAPMOB010224034.1 coordinate 15,320, forward strand.
CAGCAATTAAATGAGACAAAGTACTGAATGATGAGAGTGAGCATGGCTACTGCAACTACAGCTGACACCACTACCATCAATATCTTTTATGATTCATTGGCCCCACAGTGTTTGTAACAAACCTGTCTACACTCATTTATAACCTTTTTTTGCCAGTCTGTCTGTCTTTATCTGCCATTTAGTCCAAACCTGCCATTGTCTGTCAGTTCCTCCTGGATTCTATTTATAGCTACAAAAGGGACTATAGGAATACAGTTAACACTGTGTTCTTCCAGTTAGTTCTGCCAGTTAGTCTACAATGAAACCTTTACCTATTGGCTTGAGCAGGCTACTACTGCTACATGCTGCAAGATGTAATGCTGTATACATTATAGTGCAATGACCATAACATGCACCATGACATAGCATATGAATGAGTTCATGAATAATAATGACTTCTTCACTTTGATGTCATACAATCAAAGCGGTTCTTCCTGCACTCAGTATTCACCTTCAAAAGATTGAAAATAAAGGAACAAATAAATCAATGCATAGCACACATTTCAATATATAAAATAAAGTAAAATGTCCTCTTTCTGTCTAACCTCAACAGAATAGACAAATCCTGTTTAATCTCGACAACCTGTTGAGATCACACACTACTTTTCAATATATATGTATATATGCATATTTATATATGTTTTTATTACAGTCATATCACGAATCATCACCTTTAGGTACAAAGTGAAAACAACAATTAAAAGACTAATGCCTTGTGACTTGAAACTAATTTTTTAATTTAAATCATCAATGTAATTGTTTAACCACACCTGTGATCATTTTCTTAACATTCTGATGTGACAAAGATGTGACTGGGATCAAAATGTTTTCTTTTTAAATACAAAGGAGTCTGTGGCTCCTAAGTCTCTCTCTTCAGCCACACTTTCTCATCCCCCTCTGCAGAGCTCTCTGTCCTGGTCTCTAACTATACTACACTGAACAAATGCAGCACTTTTTTTTTGCCCCCATTCATCATGAGCTGAACTCATGAACACAAAAGGTCTATTTTTCTCAAATATTGTTCACAAATCTGTCAAAATCAGTGTTAGTGAGCACTTCTCCTTTGCCAAGATAATCCACCTCACAAGTGTGGCATATCAGACAGCATGGGTATTGCACAGGTGCGCCTTAGGCTGGCCACAATAAAAGGCCACTGGAAAATGTACATTTTCATCGGAAACCAGTCAGTATCTGGTATGACCACCATTTTCCTCAGTCAAGTAGGCTGCATTTTTAGGACTGCTTTCAGGACTCACAGTCCAAGAACCACATTTCTAGGACCCTGGTTTCTTGCGACAGCGCCGCATAGTGAATTGATGGGGGTCATATGTAGTAACACATGCATCGGTCGACATGGCCCAATTCCTTTCCCTAAAGTGTCTAACTCCCTAGATCTGCCATCTTCAAGCTGTTTACCAGATACCCTCAGAATTTCCCTTGTTCATTGTGAGGCATCCTGTTTTCCATATTCCTAGTTGCTTGCTGGGTTTTTAGATTTCCATTACCTGGACCTATCATTATCTGTCTGCCTGCTTGCCTACCTGCACCTACATGTAAGATAATTTTTGCTGTTTCATTTGCGTTTGAGTCCAGTCTCCATTGCCCCAGCAAACCCACCCTGTGCAGACATTACTCTTGTCATCAGTGTTGTTTCCAGATCTTAACAACAAGCTGGGCTTTTTCTACTGGAAAGATTGCATTTGACAAAGTTTGTCATTTTGCACTTTCATGACACACTTACTATATTCCACAGTCTACTAATACAAAACCATCACAGTATAATTGTCATGTTGACAGCTCTTTTTCTATCAGCATTTACCTCCATAAAGGCTCTGTTTAACACCATGAAATAAAACCAGTAGGGAACATAACAGCTGACAACCTAAATAATAGCTTAAATGCATTTTGACAAAACTTTCACAGCTAAAAACAGATGTAGACATTACGTTCTTCAAAAAAAGAGATAAAAACAGGATTTGGGATTATTTGCGAGTAGGGCTCAAGCCAGAGAAGGATCATAGTCAGTTTTTAGAGATTGACTACCGGTATTCTTCTTAGTTACACATGCAGTGCATTTTTAAGAAAACTGAAATTTGGATCACTGCTATCCACTGCAAATACCACCAAAAAGTAGCCAGCGTTGGATGCAGTCAGAGTCCTTTTTTCCAAAACTGAACATTAGGTCACACTTCCAATATCTGGATTAGCATAAATCCCAGTATAAACAATGGCCAACTATGTTTGACACACGGTCTGGTTTATTGATTCAAAAAGCCAGTGGGAAGAGATCAAATATGAATCCCAGAGAGAAACCAGCAGCTCTGCCTATTTTGCTACCAACAGGTAGACACCTAAATGTATGTATGTTATAAAATTTTAACTTTAATTGTGATGATCAAATTCAGCATTTTACAGAATCGCAATCGTACATCCCTGTGCACTGCAAAAACTGAGCTCTCAAAAACAAGGAAAAAAAGCATTAACATGGGGGAAATATTACTTAAAATAAGCAAAATTATCTGCCAACAGTACAAGAATATTTTACTTGCTAATTAAAGCCAATCAAACTTGAAACAACTGAAATTTTCAACATAAAAGACGCCTGGTAGAAGAAATATCTTGTCAGACAGAAAACAAGTATATTTTGCCTTCAATTAAGATAATTAATCTGTGTGTCGCTTTGTCCAAGTGGCTGCGGTGGATGCAGCAAGTCATCACTCGACTGTTGAAGCGTGAAGCTCAAGGAGGCATTCCATCTTGGACTACACTTGTGTGCTTGAATCTGGACTGTCAAGCCACATTAGTGAAGCCTGTAGCCATGAGACCGACAGCAATAAGTGTGAAGTTGATCGCTGCTTCCCAGTTGTTAGTCTCAATTTTTTTGCTTCAACTGTTACTATGACCATGTCTCAGCACTTCAGGAGCAAAGAAAAACAGCCTCAGTCTTTTGTTGTTTATTCAGTGTTTAAAAAGCATTTCCATCAGCCAAAGAGTCGAAGAATTCTCAGTGCATGAAGTACTTTATTAACTAAAAGACCTTCAGTGTAAGGCCAGCAATATTTAATTCTCATAATATTGATGGATCAACATGCTAGTCTAGTTATGTCTTAAATGTTTATTTCTTTATGACAACTTTCTTTATTTTTATGCTTTTTGAGAATTTTGCAACAGTAATATTTAACTTTAAAATAACTATGGTTAATCCTTAAAAAAACTGACTGATTTGTGTCAAGTAACAAATGTCAGCACCGAATGCTTGTCTGACACTTGCAATGTCTGATCTGTCAGTGTAAGAGGAAGATCATTCACAAACCCAAATAAATCATCTGTATCTATGAACTGCTCATTTAAATATGGAGAGGCTCTGTGCTGTTACACCAGTACATCTCCAGTTCATCCGGTTGGGTGGATTTGCTTTCCATTTTGATGGATAGCCAGCTGGTGGACGTTTGGAGTCCTGCAGACTCAGCCAAGTAGGGTGAAAAACTGGGCCCTACCACAAATGTTTACCTAACAGATGATGGCACAGTCTGTTGCCCCCATGGCTGCTGCTACACACTCTGTTCAACACAACCCATTAACAGCATCCATTCACACAGGGCAGGGAGGTACAGTACGGACAGATATGCCGTGTTAGAAATAGAGAAATGTCAGATTTTGCAAGCAAGCGAGTAAGTCTTTAAATAGCCAATAGAACTGTGGTCATAAACATTGCTCACATAAATATTAATTAATGAAGCAAATTTCAAAGAAAATCAAAAACATATCTTTGCACAAGAGAGAAAAGTGATGAAGATGATGATGACAGGAACGTATGATTAAAGGATTACAGCAAATAACTAATTAATCAAAAAGTTAAACATATATAAACATATATAACAAGTTTTATGATCTATTTCCATAAAACTTCATTAAATAGCTCAGGCTTTAATTTGCAGAAATCCCTGAACTCACCCTGCCTATATTTGGGACAGGCCTTTAAATACTTTACCATGCTGGTAAATTTGAATGAATAATACTTTGGTGCTCATTGCTTCTGTAAAAAGAATGACTAAATTGTGGAGAATGTAACCGATCTAACGATGTGTAACATGTCCATATTGACAAAAGTTTAAACATTTATATTGGTTTGCACAATCATAGAAGTAACTCAAGCAGGTGACCCGTTGGATTTCAAGACGTTTTATACATCCAAAGAATTCTATAAAAACCAGAGCAGGCTTCTAATTGAGACCTGTGTTTATTTGTTGCAGATGTAGCCACACCAGGCCAGTGAAAGGGACAGAAGCCTAATTAAACTTTTCAACATTTATTGAGCAAAAATGCCAGAAATTTTCTGGTTCCAGGTTCTCAAATATGAGGATTTGTTGTTTTCCTCTGTTCATTCATTCCATTATAAATTGAATATCTTGAGTTTTGGACTATTGGTCACACAAAATAAGATATATCTGAAGATATGAATTTGTGATTGTGAAATTGTGATTAATTGATTCAAAAAATAATTTGTCAGAGAAGACATCAGTCACTTGTTGAGGCTCTAGATTGCAGAAATACATTTGGAAATGTTATGAATGTTATTAATCTTTACAAGAACAAAAGAAAAACACTTACACAAACACAATGAACAATCTATCTATCATTTGTTGAAACTTGATAACTGATGAAAATAAAAAAGGAGGATCATTTCAAAACATGTGAAAAAACTGTATTATTAAACTGTAAAAACTGCACACAGTGCATGTGTAGGTACACATGCACACAGACAATGGGGTAAAGCTCATGGGAGCAGGAAACATGCTTACAAAGGACTGCTTGACATTAGGACTGAGCCATGATATCTAGCCTTAAATTCTGCCCTGTTCATCAATTTCTTCTCGAGCAATAGCACCTTCTTTTTCCACAACCGACTCATCCACTTTCACAGCAGAACAGCTGTTTTACATGATTGCATTCTTTGTTGCAATCAGCTGTTTCTACGCCACAATGAAAGAGACAGAGGTGTAGTATGTTCATGGTAAACTCAATATTATCTTTATAGATAGATTTATTTGACAATCTTAAAATGCACATTGCTTCAAATACACTTATAATCTGTCAAGGAATAAATTACACAGTAAACCCCATGGGCTTATTTCCATTGTGACCCTTAGGACTTGGTAAATAGTAGTCTTACTGTGTAGATGTGCCCTGTATGCCCGCCGATACTGAGTAAATTATATGCTTGACAGATGGCAGTGACATATAGTTAGTTTATTATTGTGGAGTTTGCCTTTCAACCTTCTACATCAAATGCAGGGAAAGAAAGTATCTAATCTGTTTGTACCCAAATAGCTACATCCAATGTAAAAAAAATAAAAAATAAAAGAAATTACACAGGATAAGAAGACTCGTTCTTGTCCTGAATGTGGAAACATTGTTGAAAGCCTATTACATGACTTCAGTAAAAAAAATCCTACAATTGCATATCTATAATTTAATGAAAATAAATGTCAAAATGTGCAACAGAGGATTTGTACTGCAGTAAGTCTTTGAAATCAACCTGCCAGGCTGGACGGAAAGGATTAATGCCTTTGTCCAGGGCTTCCAGGCGCCTCTGCTAATGATCCATTCAGAGCCATGGGAGTCATTCCTTGATACAAATAACTGTTATTTACTGCCTCATTACAAATTAAATCTATAACTGGAGGCCTGGAGAGAAAGGGAAATAAAAGTCCCACACCAGTGGCCACTACAGACTGACCACCTGCTTTACATTTCACTATTTGAAAAAATGAATGGAAACAGAAGATTAATTTTTTTGCTACTAATGATTATTTTCATCAGAAACGTTTCCATTATTTTTTTCCATTGTTTATAAATTATGAAAATGAGCAAATAATCCTGATCACTAGTATCCAGATCCCAAGATGACATCTTCTATGACTAACAGTTAAAAGCTCAAAGATATTCAATTTACTAACTAATTTTAGCAATAATCATTTCAGTACAAATTTCAAAAATGACCAAACCGCTGGCTTGAGTGAAATTTAGTAGAAAGTTAGACAATTGGCCAAAAAAGAAATTATTACATTTTGTTGCTATTAACCATTGCCATTTTGGGTGCACAGCTCCTGAACTGTGGGCCATAGAAGCAAAATACTGCTTTTTCTTGGCTCCCTGCTTCAATATATATCTTTCAGTTGAGGCAATGCTAGTTAATATCTAGGACTGTTAAAGTGTTATTAAATATAATTAGTAGTATTAAATATTTTTCAAAACCACATTTTTCAACACTCTCCTGTGCATCTGAATTAAATTTTGCCAAATTTAGTAAAAGTATTTGAATGAGTCAGATTCAAGTATACTATTTTCCACCATATTTTTCTAGGTGTGGCCTGTTTGACATTACCTGCCATTAACTCTTAAACAAATTGTGTATGTTTAACCAAATTGTCATGACAGTTGCAGAAGGTCATGTGCACAGACACACGCAACAACTCTGCCAACCAACCTCTTTTCTTTCCGTCTCCTGTCCCACACAAACATACACACACTGTCTTGTGTCACTATCTTTGTTGGGATGCCATTGACATAATGCATTACCCTTACCCTAACCATAACCTTGACCTAATTCTAACCGTAAAACCAAGTTTTCACCAAGTTTTGGTTTCCACAAATCTATCGGAACCCACCTGTATTGTGGTATCCTGTTTTTTGGACCTCATGAATATAGTAAAACAAGCCCACACACACCGACAATGAGTTGTTGGTGAAGTTATTATCAATCTCTGGCAAGTGCATAGTCTGGAGTCCATCGTGCCACACTCAAGCCTTATCTGTGCAGACGCCAAAGCTTGTTCTGTTCTCCCATCTCCATCCTTCTTCCTGCCCTGACCCCCACACCTATCAGACTCAAGCTAAAAGGCTAAAAGCATTCTGTTCATTATTATACACCAACAAGGTTGGAGAAGAAACATACTTGTAGGCTGGCTTTAAAACAACTGAGCCCAAATAAGGGACTGGGGTTTACTTACAGTACTTTATTCATAATGTTTAAAGGGCTCTAGCTGGTGTACACAATTTTGTCTGCAGACTGAAAGAACTTTTAATCATCCTTGCAATAGTACAATTAATAATCGGCCACTGCAGCTGGTTTACTATGCTTTGTATTTTACACAACAGCTTTTCTATAAGTGAGACATACATTCCTCTATGTGTGTAAAACTGTGGTAAGTGGGTTACTTCAGTCCTGTTAGAGGGGAACGTGCTCTACAATGCAATGATTAAAATAAAAATGTTCAGCAATAACATTGGCCTTCACAGAACACATCAACTCGGTGGACAGTAACATCATGTTCACACAAGTCGATGTCAGCCACAGCAGTTTGGCCTTCTTGGACTGTGCTATACACATTGTAGAGGACAGGAACCTCCACATTGGAGTATACAGAAAACCCACACACACAGACTAATACTTAACCTTTGACTCTCACCATCCACTGGACCACAAGCTAGGAGTTATCAGGACCCTTGCACCACTGAGCTGATAACATACCAACAAGCGCGCAAGCCCAAGATAAGGAACACAAACACCTGAAGGATGCACTTAAAGTTTGTGGGTGGATATCAAATCTGGACCTTTGTAAAAACAGCTCCAAGATCAAAAAACACCAACTCTACAGGTGATGAGGAAAAAAAGAAAAAACGCACTCAGCTGGGGTTCTGTCGTGGGTGTGGTGTGCTACATGTATGGTGATGACAACATGGTGATTCCATACTTGTCTGGTCCACCCAAAAGATGGCACACCCAAACACAAAAAAAGCAATCTAGTGTAAACTCTCCAATGCAGCAAGGAGTGCACATGTACATATACTTTGGGTAAACTAAACAACCACTACACAAACACATGACTCAACACAGAAGGGCCAACTCCTCAGGTCAAGACTCAGCAGTGTACATTTGAAGGACACTCTATCGAGGACAACAATGTTCATACTCTGGACAGGGAGCACATATGATTTGAAAGATGAGTGAAATAAGCCATTCACACCAGAGCAGAGAAACCATCTCTCAAACTAGGAGGAGTTCTGTGACACCACGTATCCCCCACTTACAATGCTGTCCTTTCATCCCTTCCCAGGAGACTGAACAAAAAATCACACTTCCTTATGTGACAATGGCAACGATGGTCATTCAGACTTAGCCTCAGGTGAATCCAATGACCATAATGACTATCGTCACATACTATCGTATCGTTAACAGCCAAGAGCACTAACAAACAAGAGGTATCCATCACTTTGATAACGACCCCACAGGTTAAATAGCTGGGATTCCTAGTCAATTAGATCTGAAGAAGCTTCTTGGATGAGAGGCAAAACGTCTTCAAGTATCTTTAACCAAGTCCACTTGCCCTTGGTTTTAACCTTCCTTGAATAACTATGGCCTGGATGACAGATCATTTTCACAGAAAAATGTCCTGGAAATGAGATGCACAAGAGAGCCTTGAGGTCATTGCAGGTTGAAAATGCAACTAATGCATTTGTTTCCCTGTCGGTTGCTTTAGAAGTCCCCGGACAAAGTCTCACTTCCAAAAAATCTAGACACCCACAAGCTAATGACAACTGCTGATAGTAAACCACAAGGAGAGTAAGAGCCTCAAACGTGTCTTCTGTAGTGCTGCCAATACCGCCCTAAACATAGTACAGAGTGGAATACAGCAGCGATGATTGTTTATGAAGTCTGAATTCAATGGAAGCCACGACATGAGGACCAAAGAAGACCCACACACCTGCTGTGTCGACAGAAATGTGACTGGAGTCTTTGTTTGATTGAAATTGGAAAAAGCCAGTCCAAAAGATTAAATGGAACATGTATTTAAATTAGTATTAATCACTGGTTCCAGTTACACAGTATCTTAATAGGCTGGATGAGACATTCTCTGTGAGATATTAGGATTTTTACAGAGAAGTCATTTCCTGAACAGTTTGAGGTGGAAGCAAATAGTCTCCAGCCTCATCAGTTATTCAGACCCATAATAATGGGACAATAGCACATGATAACACAAACAACAGCTGAAACAACAGGAAACAGATGGTATTTCTAGATTGTGCCGTACTATCAAGGGTATACAGAGTAACACATTTTGGGGAGGTTATTTTGGGGAACCAGGTATGTGGATGTGCATGTGGTGAACTTTAAGGAATTAAGGAAGGAGCTATATAGCGAGTTTCAGCTCATTATTTAGCTTTCCAGCCCGCACTTCACAGTTTTGGTCCACTCTCACCGCTCTCATAGCGTCATTTTGCAGCAGGCAGCTTTTTTCAGGGGCACAGCTCTAAAAAACAATTGCAAACTACCTGCTCAGCACCAAACAGCACACAGACACAGTTAGCTAGTTGTTACTATAATATTATAACTAGTTATTGAACACATGGGGCATTTAACAGCTAAAGAGACAGATATTTTCCCCAGGCGTTGGTAGAGACCAAAAACTAAAAGAGAATGAATATTTGGCTTGAATTCGCCAGGTGGACAGAAACATGGCTTCAAAAAGATAATATTTTTCAAGTTCACCATATCAACTTAAAAGTGACAATATGTCAATGTTGGGTTCATAACTTGTTTCCACTGCTCCTAAGTGGCCAAAAAAGTACAAAGATTAAACAGTTGCGCATGACATAAACCTAAAGCACTGTTCAACTATCAAGAGAATCATCTGATAAATATTATGACAGATATCATTAAAAAAATATATTTTAAATGGAAATTTGGAGTGGTAAAAAAATACAGACAGCAAACCAGTTACTCCTCCCACTGCAGAACTTCTGTCTGTCCAAAAGTATGTGGACACTGCTGTCTATCAGTCTAGGTTTCGTCTTTAAACATGAAAAGGCCCACATGCACAACGCCAGGTCAATAAAGAAATGTTTTCCCAGTTTGGTGTAGAAGAACTTTAACTGGCATGTACAGTGCCATTGCCTCAACCCCATACTACACCTTTTGGGAATAATTGGAGCTCCCACAGTGAGCCAGGCCTTATCACCTAAAGTAAGAGCTGGACCTCACTAATGCTCTTGTGGCTGAATGGGAGCATATCCCTGTAACCAGGTTCCAAAATAAGATGGAAGTCCTGAAACCAGAACAATGGGCTCTGTTAAAGTGGCACATTGATGTCCTTGTTTTTAGGTTGAACACGTTGAATTGCATACAGGTGCAATGTATTTCTGTCCACAGACTTCTGTAGTGTTCTTTTTATGTCCTTAGATAAAATAAACCAACATATAAAAACTAGACTGGAGAGATAAACACTGGCTAATTCTGCAAGACACAATCAAAAATGTTTGTTTTTTTGGTGAAGACAAAATCGTGGTAATACTGTGGATAGGACAGAATGTGTGAAAAACTCTTCCTCATTCAATCTTAAAAAGGCAGCCACGATGTCAGGTGGAGTTACAGAAAGGTCTTGACAGATTCTGGCTCAGTGGGATTCCCTCTGCCCCTCTACCCAGCAGCAGCTCCTACATTTATTGCCTTTGTAAGCATTTTTACGCTGCTCCGACACATTTGTTTCCATGGATGCCCACTCTGCCGTCAACAATAATGTTGGCCTCTCTGTGTCAAAGGCAGTAGGTAGGTCTATCTCACCTCTGTGTGGTAAATGAGAAGTTATACTTAATGACAAGGAAATGTGACGTTTATCATGCATGCGTGCACGGCTTGTGTGAAAGACGTCACATTTGGATGCTACAGCACATCAGTATGATACAGATGGCCATTGTGTGATCATTATGATCATAGCTGTCGGTCTTTCCAGTACTCCTGATGTATGGTGGGGGTGTGATGAAGGAAGAGACAGACAGACAAGTGGGAAAGATACAAATGAAGCCACAAAGGAAGACAAGATCACATACAGTAGACATGCTCAGATATGAATACCCACACTGCTCATAAACAGAGATTTACAGCATCCATATGGAGAGATGGTAAAGAAACACTGTTGAGTCCACACGGTAGGAGAACAGCGATCTGGATGGCACTATCAGTGAGAAAACTGTACAGTAGGTTGATTGAGGGGAGACACGCTCTTTCAAATACACACATGCCAATACACACACTTCTGCACACCCTTCCCCCAACCTCTCCCAACTCCCCCGAGAACAGTGTGCGCTCAGCCCGCTCAAGTCTCAGCGCATTCTGTGGGTGTTTATGAAGGGATCAACCAGCCACGACACAACAAAGAAGCATGGTTTGCAAGTGTCAGACGCCACTCCACTCACCGCCTCCGAGTCTTCAAATCCATGTAGGTACAAGTTATCGTACATGGAGGAGTGAGATTCCAAAAAGCAGCTCTTCGGCGCAAAATAAGTCAGAGGCGATAAAGGATCAACCTGTTCCAGAGAGGATGGATGATGAGGACAGGGGAGTGACAGAGCCCACCAGCAGCCTCCTTATCCACATGAAGGTAGATCACAGAGGAGCCAGACCACGCCAGAGCAGCAGATAGAAAAAAAGCCCTGTGTTTTCCTGATGCAGAATTGGATGTTATTGCCCCCGAGCTGAGCAAGTGTTGGTTCCCATTATGAGGCAGCCTGGTTGTCCCCAGAGGCAGAGCCGACCTGGCATTTCATCTGCCTTCCAAGCTCAGATCACATAAGCCAATCCCTTCCTCCAGTACTAGTTGATGACAGAGGTGGGATGTAGCCTGCTGATTGGCTGGTGGAGGCTCCAGTCAATATACTGAATACAATACTGAAAAAGGAAGAGGCAGAGACGGAGGTCTGCAGCCAGAGAGCGATGTTAACCATCAAACTGTGTGTAATCTGCGCATGGATGTGTGTGTTTGAGGTAATCTCTCATCCTGAACACCCATTTGCAAAGATTGATATATAATATACACACACACAGTCGCAGCTGTTTGATGATACTGACCTGACCTGATGCTACTGATTCGCTGTTAAAACAAGTGTTCATCATGTCTTTACAGCTTTGTGAACGCTCTGGGGCCATAAAATCAATCTATAAATGTCTGTTACAGGGAAAATGATCAAATCAGTCAAAAAGAGAAATAGAGTTAGAGTAAGTCAGAGGTTTGACATAAGGCTACTATGTTAAGACATTTAATCAAACTTAATAGAAAACTTATTCAAACCAAATGCTGTAATAGCTGTCTAGATATACATTTCAAATTAGTATCATACTAATATGTATTATTTTCCTGCATGTTCATACACTATTTCTACAACCTAAACTATGCAAGGAAATTACTTAAATAATTAATTAATAAACAATTACATCAACTGCGGATCTATTTTGTTTTATTATTCAATCCATGTCAAACTGCAAGAGATTTCGACTAAGCTGATTCCTTGACAAAGTAGAGCAACAGCGCCCTCTCCTGACAAACCGTGTTACAGCAGATGTACCTACTCCTATCTGATGATGCATCTTCATCAAAACCTGCCAAGCTTTGTTTTTTCTTCCTCTTAACAAGCACCTCTCAAAACACCTAATGGCATCATAATCATATATCGGATATTCTTGTGGAGGAACAGCTGTGACACATCAAAGAGCTCCTAAGTGCTCCTTTTTCATCAGAGACCGACCTGTGTCTGTGGTCCTCGGCAGCTCTCAGGCCTCTCTGGCCTATGAAAGTCAGCCACAGTAGATCAAGGAGAAGCCTTTAACAATAAGTGCTGCAACACTGAGTTTCATGTTACAACTGACAAAAGTAATGTAGGTGCATGAAGTAAGGAAAGGTAGTTTTTTTGAGAGCACTACTTAAAGAAGGAAGGAGAGAGAGAGAGAGAGAGAGAGAGAAAGCATATTAGGTGAGTAAATACTCTCTGAGGAGGTAGGTCTTCAAGTGATTTTTGAAGACTTAGAGGGACTATACTGACAGGTTGGTAGGATAATTCAATTCCCATACCTTTAAGAACCACATTGGTATACTGTTTGAAATTGTTACCAGTACAGCATGTAACACCATCGACCACAAGTGCATCAAAAGAAAAAGTAAATCAGGCCAAACTAAACAAAGAACAGAACACTCAGCATTAAGTTTGACACATAGCTAAGATATTCAGCTCCACTGTTGTTCGAGAACACTGAGGTTCAGCTTGAACCTCAGCAAACCAGAGCACAAAAATGTGTTTGACTGTTTTATTTATTCATCATTTTGTAGGGACAAAAATGTCCACAGGTTTAAACACTGATTTAGCGATTAAGACTTGGTTTTAGGGATAGGTTTGGAACCATGATTAGGTTTAATGTTAGGGTTAGGGTTAGACATGTCATGGTTAACATTAAGGTTAGGACGAGCCACAAGGTCACGAATATAAGTCCTCATGAGTACAGTACTATAAGTAGTGCTGAAACAATAAATTGATTCAATGAACAATCAATTTGTCAAACAAAAGAAAATGAATTGACAACAATTTTAATAATTGATTTGTTGGTTTTGCTCTGTTTGTCGGATAAAACAAGCACTTTTCACAATTTTTTAATATTTTCTCATTTAAAATCCACTTACCAAACAAAATCCTGTAAATGATAATGAAAATAATCATTAATTGAAACCCAAGTTTGTATGCGTGATTGTGCATGGTGCCAGTGTGAGCAGTGGCCAGGCCCCATCAATAATTCACAAAATAAAGGCTGCTGAGTTGAGACATGTGACCTACATAAGAGGGATTAGAAGTGAAAGAAGCCGCCTTCCTTATCACTTTTTAGGCTGCAAGCTGAAAATTAGGATAAAGAGATGTTTCTGTTCATTGCATTTTGATTCAAGAAATTAAATTTAATTAATTAATTTAAAGAGAAAGCTCTGGCTTCAGAAGCTTTGCCATCCCAAAATGAGACTTTATTCAAATCTGCAGGCTTTATATTGATACATGGACTGAGACTTCAATTCAGACTTTTTAAAAGAGGCGCTGATGAGGTCTTAGTTTCACAGCTGCATTTCTGCTAAAACTAAAAAGTAAATTCCTGGTCTCAGCTGACAAGACTGTTATTAAAACATTTAACAGCTGGTTCATTAAAGTACAACATTCAATTTGCAGTTTGCATTGCAACCAAATTTCTCACACATGCTGTGTGTACATTTGTAGTTCTAACAAAACACGTTAGATGTTTTCCCTACCTATGAAAATTGCAGTCTTAGCTCTGTGCCTGTACTCTGCAGAATGACAATAAAGTTGAAACCAGTCTAATTTTAAAAAATGTATTTTCAAACTTGCATAAGTGAACCTTGTTGGGGAAACAAAAGGTACCAGTATGTCTAAAAAAAGCACTTCCAGCGTCTCTTTCCCTCCAGTTTTTTTTTACTTCTACATGTGGGGACCGTATCTAACAATAATTATAACTCTGTTGAACTAGTTGCGCTACCAGGCTAAGCTACATCTAAATCATGCAATGTCTCAGTGTAATACTGTTGCACACATAAAACCTGATGTCCATGGTCGTAGCAGCCTTCCATTTTACACGACTGTAAATATCAACATCATTGGCAGAAAAAAAGTGATCCTGATCAGGAATAATGTTCCTTGTTGGTTAGCTGGAAGATTTGTGTCTCCTTCTGGTCCAACAATAGGACAAAAACATCACCATGTTTTCTTTACCTGTGCCGTCAGTTACTGAAATTGTTGTCTTTTCTTTTCATGTTGCTAACAGAGATTGACTTCAATAAGAACTGGCCTAGCTTCCGCACCTGACTGTTCTTCTGCTTTGTTACAGATTGATTTCTTTTCATTACACTTCATGGAATTTTGAGTTGAGTCAACATTGTTTACATGCACATGCTGTCTTTCTTTTCTCTTCTTTTAGTGGCACATTGCTCATTACCTCAACCAACTGTTACCACCCTCTCCAGTCTGGTAGAAATGTTGGCGAAATAAGGACTCTCATTATAATATTTTTAAGACTCCACAAGACATGCTGGTGATTTACTTTTTTTTACCAATCATATGCCAAAACAAGTGACTCTGATGTAAGCAGCATTAAACATAGTAGTGGCAAATAAGTGCCAAATCATGCCTGGACAACACTGGGATGTCTGCTTTGAGAATTTCTGCTTTTTCACAATGTAAACATGACACACAAAGAGGTTACTGGATTGTTAATGTTCAGGCCACGGCAGCAAAAGTATTTTTTTAGTCTGGTGCTGACCTTATTTCACATGGCTTACTGATGTACTGCCGCCCACCGTTCATGGGATTAACTGCATCACGCAGACAGGTAGAGTTCATTTCTGGGAACATGCACGACCAATGCCGTGACATAGGATATGTGAGCTAGCCATGATGTGCATACAAAAGTACTGCATATTAGCTCTTTAAGTAAACAAACACAAATGTCAAAGAATATGGGACAAGAGCAGATGTCCTCTGTGCCACTTCAATGCTGCAGCTCAGGATTATTCCTGAGAGCAAACATCTGCAGAGCTTTAGCATCCTCTTATCACGGAGCTCAGAGGTTGGGCCGGATATTGTTCAGGCACCCACTCACCGACCATGCAGAGAAAACATCTGTCCATGCAGGCAGTGCATGTAGACGTTCAGCACACCATCTGGGAGAATCAGCTTTCTAGCAGCAGCTCCCTGTAACAGATCTGCCCAGCATAACATGTGATGACTCATACTAATCAACAGTATCTCCTTGAATACATTTTGTCCCTTTCCTGTGAAATCAACCGATTTAAAGGAATTTTCTGTTCTGAACATTTGTCCCTTTTTAATTGTTTTCTCTTTCTGATTTCCTTTTCCCTTAAATGGATTAATCTGTATGAGGACATGCCACAGAGAGTTCGCCAGGCTCATCCTCACTTAACCCTAACACTAAGTCTGCAGTGAATTGACACTACAAACTCCACTTAAAGCTCATAACAACCTATCAGCTTATTTCTTTGAGTGGTGGGCTCCTACATGTCTGCCAAAGTAAACAGAGATTTTCTGTATTTGTGCTTTTGCCTGTGCTCTTCTCACTGGTTTGAGGTGGGTGAAGTGTGCTTGGCAATCTTTGAATCACAATCTAATGACAGTTGTGTGGTTGTTTGCTTATATTGCCAACACAGTCAATCAAATCTGATCAAGCCACACCCACACACTCCTGATGAATCACATCAGATGAGCTTTTGAGTGTTAGACTCTTAATAAAAAAAACATCATCGGATGTATTTTAAACTCTAACTTAAAATTTTTATTCATTTATTCATGAATATTAAATATTAAATGTAACAGAGAAATACTGGAGATCTGAAAGTTGACAGGGGATTTAACGCACTTGAAATGCAACACATTTCCTAATTTTGCTCTCAAAATCAATTCCCTATTCAAAAATTAAATAAACAAATGAATATAATTAACCCTTTTGTCAAGGCTTTTGTCATGTGCCATAAAAACAAGATTTCAAAGCACTGAACAGGTAAAAGCATGAAGAATTGAGATTCCAACAGGACTTCTGAAGTCTGAAGGACTAAGATGTTGAAGTGTTCTGGAGAAGAGGAGAAGGTAAATTAATCGGATGTAACTTCATTTTCTTAAAGGGTGCATTATTTTTAGCTTTCTCTTCTTTCATCTGAGCATTTACTGTAAAAAGAAATCGTACATTCTGGTGAAAAGGAGGAGGAGGTGCCGTTTCCTGCGAATCAACCTTCCGGGCTTGACCCCTGTTGTTGAAGGGCGGCCGTTACTATGGATACACGAGGGAATCAAAGAGAGCCCACTGCTCCTCTTCTCACCTGATGACGATCACACCGGTGATGACACAAATCACAGCGGGGGTGTTAAAGAGCGTTTAATGAGCAATAGATTTCATGTGTACATTTCTCTGTCCTTCTGTCTTATTTAATTATTCTGTTTCTTCTTCTTTTTATCTGTTCTTTGATTCTTTCTTTTCACTTTTGTTACTCATCTGGTGTTATGCTCTATAGTTAAACTGTCTATATTGAACCAGTTTAGTTGCAATGTAAAAAAAATCTTCCCTGTACAAACTGCCCAACATGTTATGGAAAATGCAGCAACTACAGACATGAGTACTTGCACATATAGCTTTTATATTTGACAAGTTGTCAGTTTGTCCCTGTGAAAAAAAGATTCAGACCTCATTTCTTTTGATTTGATGTTGCTGCATCTCCTCAGAGGCACACTAGGCTTTAACACAGGCCAGCACATGATTGAGAAGTTCACAGTCAGGTATGGAGAAATGGCAGTGAAGGAGGCAGGGGAAAAATTGGAGGGGGATTTGGGACAAAGGTGGTCAATGACAAACTGTCCTTGTGTTACTGAATGGCTTCTGCAGTCTCAGTTCCCTTGGTAACTTGTTATCGGGATGTCAAAGTCTAGGGCGAGTCCCTTCTGTATTATGAATTACAGAACAGACTTAATACAGGAAACCCATTTGAATTTGTTTTACAGTGGCACATATGAAGGAGGCGGCAGCGACTGCATTCAAACAGCTCTGTCTAACCCGTCCTGATGAATTATACATGGCTGATAGACACCTCATGCGCAGCTGAGCAGGCTGAATTCCCAGGCTGACACAAATCAAGGTAATCGATTCCCTAAACTACTGCAGAGGCCAAAGGCTCTAGTCTTGGCAACAAATCGTCTGAAGTCATAATCCTTTTGTTCACTTTTCACTTAACATTAGAATAGAACTTGTGTGAGTGAAAGTTGAGGAATGAACAATCTGATGGATTGAGGTCAGCAACCAGCAGTGGTGCACTGGTGCGAGACAACAGAAAGTTCACATCAAAAGTTCACATCCAAAAGTTCTCATCACAGAATTTTTTTCAAGTAGTTTCACCCAGATTTTATGTTTAAATACATGAAGGTTGTGTTGATATATGGGTGCCACAACTTCAGCTCAGGCTACGTGCTAACATTGCATGTACCATACATGTTCGAACAATTGGACGTTAACATGCTGACATTTAGTTGGCATGTACGTAACTAATGTTAGCCTACCGGTAGCAACATGTGTAAGGTTAGCAAGCAATATTTCAATATGATTGAAAATGTTGGGATGCAGCAGTTTACAACGGTATGAAACTTGACAGTTATCATAACATGTACATTACGGAATTTCGCTAGGTACTTGTGCATAGTGACAATAAAGGCTATTCTATTCTATTCCATTCTGTTATGGATGGAAAGTCAAAAGGGAAACTTTTTACACATACTTCCATTAAAAAAAGGTTTTCAGTTTCAGGACATACTGTTTTGTGAAATTACAATAAAGCATTTGTTCAACCCCCAAAAAACTTCTGTTTTAAGAGTCCCTGTAACTGATAACAATAATAATAAGTGTGTAATACGATGAAGTTGTGATATTTTCTGAGATGCTTATCATACCATTAAAATGTAATAGATACAGAAGACCCTTGCTTATGTGTTTCTTGCAACAAGTAAAAATGTAACTTAGGCAGTGACCAGCTAAGCTTAGTGGTACTAAATGAAGAGATTTTTGGGGGGCTTTAGATATTGTACTCATTATGTGAAAAAAAAATTCCAGTTAGGGTAATGAGCCCTGCAGACGTGGTAAAGTGTCCTACCTGTCTGAGGATGAAGCTGGTGGAGGTGGTGCTGCCGTCGGACCTCTTCAGTCGGCTGCGTCTGGAGTAAGTCCCTCTGTTAGCCTGGTGAGAACGAAACGCATGCACAAAGAAAATTCTCTTTTTCATTTTCTGTGTTCTATTTTCATCCCTGTATTTACCCCTTACTCTCTTCCACAATAACTCAAGGACACCTTCCCTCCAGCAGCCCTATTAAAACCAGCGTCTCATCCCCTGGGGTTGACAGGGCTCTGGCTCTTTCCAGCTGCCACTTGTCCTCTGTGATGACCTGGTTATATGAAGTCCGTCTTTTACTGCTTTATTAATGACTGTCATACCAAAAACCATCATAATATTTCTTTTTCAAGAGCATTGCTAAGCTGCACAGATTCACTTTATGTGACCCACTTTCATATCTAGCCAATTTGTTTAAGTGCTTGAGGAGCAAGTGAGGTAACACTTCCCTCACAGATGCAAGAGGGTGTGAAAAATGGCCAAGATGACGTTCTCAAATTGTTTGTTTTTTCTGACCAACAGTCCAAAACCCAAAGATATTCAGTTGACAAAACACTCAAGATCCACATGCTCGGTTTTTCTGGAGCTTTCGACTGTGTCACATAGGCCAATTGGACATGCTCAGTTGCCATGTAGCTGTATGTTCAAACTTTCTATGATTTTACTTTCATATTAGATAAAAGCACATTAGATAGAGAAGCTAGTACAAGGTAATGTTCAGCATTTATTGGCTTAAATGGTTATAAATACAGTAGTACAGTAATTAATCTTCTTGTAAACAAACAATCTATTCATTAGCTAATTGTTACAGCTCTACAATCATCAGCATTCAATTATCATTTGTTTGTTAGTACTTCAAATGCTGCCCGCGTTCTCTTGCAAATTTCAGACCCTCCACATACCATCTGTCTGTACAATGTATTAATCTATTATAACAAACTGCAAGTACACTATGTATAGTGTATATTCAATGTGCAACTGACTTCATTTTAATTTATGCAGCCAAGCACAATACAGCGTTTAACCATATGGTGCCGTCATTGTACAGTATATGTCCAGTATATATTTCTTATCTACCTCATTTGTCTCATGATTTAATGTGATGTTGCTGCTGTAAAGCTGCATTTTCCCTTTGGGATTGGCATAGTTCTTTACAATCTATTAGGAATACGTGCAGAGTTTTGACTCTATTAGTCATTGAATCAATACGTCAATCAAAAGTTCAGTTAATCTGCAAATATTTTGCAAAGTAATCAATTCAGTCAACAATAGTGCCAGAAATTTGCTTGTTCCAGCTGCAAATAGGTGAGAAAGTGGTCTTATTCTTTCTCATATGTGACAGTAATTGAAATACCTAATTTAAATACGTTTGGGTTTTGGACTTTTTGTCAAACAAGGAATTTGAAGATGTCATGGGTACTCAGAAATTGTTTTTACCATTTATATACATTTCACAACTGAAAGATTAAGATTTAACAAGAAAATAATTGTCAGTTTCATCAATAATGAAAAGCCTTACTGTATCTTCGGTGAGATGATACAAGCGTGTAGACCATCAGAGATGTCGCCATACCTTTTATTCTGTGGTTAACATCCCCATTAATATTTAGTGTTATATTAAGTATTTGTGGACAATACCGCAAATCAATTAGAAGGTCTGATTTTTAGCTATCCAGGATCTTCATATAATCAATCATTGCACCAATGAGATGAAATATCTTGACCTGTCCATAGTGGTTATTTGTTCCATCAGATTTGTCTGCATGCATTTATGGATACTGACAGTAAAAGTACTGATGCAGTATAGATAAACATTACAGCCCTGTTCAGTAAACTCTGTGCGCAGTGCTAGAAATCTATTTCTTCTGTGGGAAAGTGACTTAAGTTGGACCACCTCCTGCATCATGAGCGGAGTTTCAGCAGAAAATGCTTAATAATTAAGAACCCAATTTCATTTCTTTTTGAATTTTCATCATACTGCAGCACCTGTGTCACTCCTTGATTAATGGCACCTCAGCGGTTCATTAACGATGAAAAATGTAGCTTCAGTTAACAGAGAGCAATAGGCTACTATACTTAGTTTCGTGTGTCTATGCAAAAATCTATTTCCAATGTTGTCCTTATAATGAATTGTTCTCCTTTAACAATAGGCGATATTATTTTCTTATCAATGTTATAATTAATAATATTTGCGTGGGGTATTTGTATCCGTTCGTATAATTCATTAAAATAATTATAAGATATGACAAGACAAGAGAAGAAGAAGAGGCTCGATGATTTCACTCGATTTTTTTTACCTGAAACACGGGCTTCTGCAGCCCGTCTCCTATCCCGTGTCGGGTGTAGATGTGCCGGGACATTTCAGCCAGTTCGTCGGTCCAGGGTGGAGGCTGCCGCTCCGTGCCGCTCCACTGGAACTGCTGCTGCTCCGGTGGCGGACAGTGGACCGCCGGATCCAGCTTTGCTCCGGTTCTGCTTCACAACACCTAAGAGAAAACACTTGTACTACGGCCACTCGGCTCTGAGGATGTGTCCCACTCTACACGGATGTAGCCCATGTATCAGTGCGACCACAGATACTGACCCTCCCCTCCACTCCCATCACACAGGGCTTCTGTAGTGCTGCGTTCAACGACGACGCAGAAATTTTAAATAGCATTTCAACTTGAGCTGCGCAAGATCCACTATAGGACATACAGCGTTGTTCTCATTTTCATTTACAATTTCCATATCATTGCTCCGTATTTCACATCTCATCGTTATGACTTTTTTGTGCAGGCTACAAAAAACAAAAATTAAGCCAGGCTAACTCGAACTCAATCCAACTATACTAACCCAATAAAACATTTCCATGCACCAAAACTTGAATTTGGTTATGCTTTAACATTAGTAGTCTAACCCTGCATGAAACCCAGCACGTAAAGATGTGGCATCTAGGCAGAAAACAAAATAAGATGGGCCTGTCAAAGCGGTTGTGTTATTTATTTCTAAATATTTTTTGTTTAAAGTAGTAGCTCTGCTGTACAAACCAAACAAGTTGACCTAGGTATGGAAAAAGTATGAACAAATCAAATTAACCGTTGTTAGGCCTAAAATAAAACAAACTCCAAAAAAGCTAGTTAATTACAGTAGCTATTCTTACTTTTGAATGTATGATTAAATTATTTAAATCTTTATTTATATTTCCCATATTGAAATTTTACGAGGAGCATTTGAAAGCAGCTTAAACTATCAGCATGGCATTTGTAGTTTAGGCAAATTCATTCTCTTTAAGGTATAAAGGTGTAAAAAAAAAAGAAAAAAAAGAAAACATAGGAATGGGATGAATTTTACGTTTTGCATGATAACTGGTGACTTTAAATAATTTTTAACGAAAAAAAAGAACATATTTCGCTATATATTTATAGTATTTGTAGCCCAACACTTTATACTGATTTAGTGCTGCATTCTTCACTGAAACATAAGACAGGCCAGTTTTATCTGAGCAAATTAACTAGGATAAACAACAGATGATAAAATCTCATCTTTCTCACCAGACAGCACCAGCCACGCTGTTTTCAAAAAGTCCCACACAGAAAGCCTTTACACTGTACATGTCCTGATGGCATCCTGGAGAACAGCCCACGGTGTCTGGTCTTGAACATTTAATTTAACAGTTTTTATCTGCACCTTGCCTTGCAGAGTAACACGGACATTTAAAAGTCCCCAGTGCATCTTTTTGAAAAGTAAAGACAAGACACCATAAAAAGGCCAAGTTCAATAAATAAATCATGTCTTCTGGGTAATGATCATTTTAATGGCTTCATCATGTGGCTGGTGATATGTGCAGGGGATAGGAGAGCTAATTAGGTGGAAAGTTACTATTTTAATCCTGTTCCGCTTAATTGTATAAATGTAATTACTTAAAGGCATCCAAAGGGAAATGTAGGTAGAAACCACCCTCAATAAAAGTACATTTTTTATTTCAAAGAACATTATAAGTTTGCTCTGTTACAAAAGCAGGTTTAAAATCCTGGGTAAAGGAAATTTCCATGGAATATTTTAAATATACAGAATTATACATATGCTTCAGATATGCAGCAGATTCTGAGACTGAAGTTACTTGCCCAAGTTGTGTCCTGGTCATTCTTTGATTTATACAGAAAAGCAAGGCATCCAGTGGTAAATAAATGTTTACAAAGCTAAGGTGCAATGTCACTGACAAAACCAGGTTTTCATATACATATACATCTAATATACAATGCCTTTAATATGAGGCGCGTAAAGGAAAAACAGTTCTGACTAAAATTATAACTACGGATCTACTGCAACAGGACTGCAGCCTCTATAAAAGCTGGTTCTTAATTTTAACCCCTAAACCTGCAGACAAACCAACAGTAGGCTTAAAACATGTCTCACTTTCTTCTTATTAACAGCAAATAAAGATTTCTGAAGTTTTTGAACATTTTGTTCCATTTACATTTTGCGCGGACAGTGAAAGTAAAAGCAGAAGCAAAGTAATAATTACACATTCTCGAACCATGGAAATTACACATGTATAATCTCTCTCTCTATATATAAATCAAAGTACAGGCAATGTCATTGACAATTTTGAAATTTAAGTAAATAGACATGAAATTCAGAATCGTGCATGGACTCCTAACAAGTTCCGCTAATGCAGAAGAGACTCCACACATAAAGACAGGAGGCAGGAAGGTACTGATATTAAGCGTGAACTGGTGCTGCATTTCATCAGATTAATAAACACACAAAGAGATGCAACTAACCATTTCTCACCCTAATTTAAGAAATGCTGCTCATTTAAGTCATACAAGGTAAAATCTGATGATCCTTGTGAAAATCAGTGTCATTTTACAATGATGACAAACCTATTATGGGTAAGCCCTCAAATCCATACACAGGTAAAACATACATACATGTGCACACATACGCACAAAAAATGTCAACTTAAATATCTCAAATGCAACCACAGAATGCATGAAAAGGCAATGAGTTTATGGGGAAGTCATTTTGAACCATTTACACAAATATAACTGTTAACACACATATCTGATGGTTGAAAATATTGTTTATACTTCGGAAATTCTGTTCAAAACAGATCAGCTACAGTGATGGATGCTGGTGAGGGAAGGAAAAAGAATGGAGCTCAGGCCTTTTAAATAACTGCACACAGAAGCGAGCACTTATGCTTTGTTCTGCAGATTTTAGAAGAGCTGGCTTTGCAGAAACACAAGCTCTTATGCCAACCCACTTGTTTCAAATCAGATGAAGTTACCTACAGACTTAAAACCAAGATGGTCATTAAAAGCTAAAAGGAAAACACATTTAGGCCATGATCACATTGATGTAGAGATTTGAAAATGCCGTTTAGTGTCAAAACGGGTCCAGTCCACACTAACTATAGCGCTAGCATATCGTGTATGCCTGCGAAGGCTGACGGCCACTCATGAGCACCTTGGAACAGCTCAGATTTCCCTGTCCAAACTACAATGTGAGACTGCTGTTTCCAATTTGATTTATGAATGCTTTTAAAAAGTTGTGTTTTTGTCGGCTTGCACACCGTCTATATATGTGCACAAATAATTACACTGATCTTGCATTTGGCTCCACACCGCAGCGGAGCAGCTGCGGTGTGGATTAGGTAGTGTCAATAGATGGCCACAAGTGAGAGAAAATTCAGCAATTTTTCATATTATCTACATTAGAGTGGACATTCTCCCGAGCCTTTGTTACCACCTTAGAAGATGTGGTGACAGACATGGGGGTCAATTCAGAAATAGCATTGTGTGGGAGTAGCGTTGAGTTGAACTGTGGATTGTAAAATGAAAATTTCTTCAGAATTAGGCAACAACTGCTCATTACATGGACCTGGTAATGGTGGGCAAACCCCATTTTTCTTCTGTGTTGACCTGCAACGTTTGTGAAGACCAGCGCCGCATTTACTGTCTGTCAGGAAAAAAGAAGTGACGGACAGGAGAAAACTCCTGACACCATGTTAAGCCTCACATACAGTAGCTGAGGACATGCACACAGGGAGAGTCCTGACTCAGTGAACAACAGACCTGCATCAGATACACACCTCAGTTGTTTCAACTTTTTGAGGTGTGTTCAATTCAGCTCAGGCACAAAAAAAATGGCTAAAGGAATGTTCCCAAAGCAATTGCCACACACACACAAACACTCACACAAGGTAAGCCAAACGAACACACCACTGGAAACTGAAATATCTGGAGTATGTATTCATTTTAGGTCTGCTGTCAGTTGGAGTTTTACAGCAGAGGCTGCTGATAATATGCTGCCTGCTGCTGCTGCTGATGAGGAGTCTGGTGAGGGGGAGCAGCCACAGGATAGGACACGGGAGCCATGCTGGAGTTGTGATAGGTCGACATGTCCATGGCCACGCCCGCATGGGGTGGGTAAGGAGCACCAGCAGCATGGTTCATGTACTGAGTGTTCATCCCACTGCTGTAAAATACAGATGTGACACTTAGTACCAACACCAAATACAGAAAGTGAGTCCCAATAAGTAAAAATTATATTCTCTTATTTGCACATGGCGAATGTGTTTGAAGAAGATCCTCTTTCCTTTTTCCAGATCTTTGTAGAGCTGCTGTGTAGAGCTAAATCTTTGAGTACTTCAACATACTATGGGCAAACGACGCTATATTCAAATATATTTAAAAATCATAAACAAGGCAAATAATACATCCATAAAATACAAACCAACAGCTGGTTGATCATCTAGTCTTTAATGAAATCATCTTGTCACAATATGATAATATCTTGTTATCGTTTATAGTCTGACGTTACCAGTACCCTACCGGACCTGTTAACTAACCAATATTTCAAACCAGTAGCTCATTAATGGCAAAGATCTGAGGCGTCAAGCCACCTTTATCAGTCACATAATGTGACCCTCGTCATTATATTTGGCGTGTCTCTGCAGAGTTTTTAAATCTGACTTGTGAGGTCCTGTTTACAGTGGTGGGGCTGTTATTCTTACCTCATGTAGGGAGGCTGAACAGCTTGGCTGTTGGGTGGGGCTGAGACGTTGGGGGGCAGTGAGTGCAGTGGTCCAGGCTGGTCGGTGGGTAGAGCATAGGGCTGCACAGGAGGACCCTGGGGCATCGCTGGAGGCATGTAGGTAGGACCGGCCGGGCCAAGGTAGCCCTGAAGATAACAAGAGAGTGGAGCATGTTGGCTTTAATAAGTAGAGCATGACTGTTGCGGCAACAACCAACACTCGAACCCTTTAAGCGTTCTTGCTATATGCTTGTTAAGTCCCCCGGATCCAGATGCCCCTATCACTTCCTGGTTGGTGTCTTGATGATCCTGATTGGAGGAGCACCCGGTCTAGTGATCCAATGCAGAAGATGTAATTCAGGGACCAAGAAGCTACAAATGCTTGGCCAGCTTGACCGTCTGGGCGGCTGGGGCTTTGAGCTTGCCAATGTGACTCTCGTTATTGTTTCAAGCGGTTATGTTAATTGTTCAAACTCTGTGAAACTAGCATTGAGGTTATCCATAACTACCTAGGCACTTGGCTAGTGTTAAGAAACACTAGAAGGAGTGGTGCTGTTTTGACCGTTTTTGTGGTCAGGTCAGTTTTCTTCTGTTTGTTTTTATTTATTTGATTTGAACAACATGCACAGGCCCTTTTCCTTTTGTTGTTTTCCTCATGTATTTTTGGTTTTATCTGCATTATCTGCATTCTTTGCAAATAAACAGAAATTTCAAAATAAAAGTACAAACAGAATCTTTTTATAACTGTAAAAACTGCAAAGCAAATGGCCAGTACCAACATACAGAAATAAGTAGTATTTAAAGAAATTGTTTGACATTTTGGGTAACGTAGTTGGACCTGCAGTGACTTCAGATTCCAGTAAGTCAGTATGCCACTTGGTCTTCGTGCTAAGCTAAGCTAAGGGTTGCTGGCTGTAGCTTCACATTAGTGTACTGGCATGACAGCGGTATAAATCCTCATCTAAATCTTGGCAAGAAAGCAAATAAGTGTATTTTCCGAATGTCAAACTATTCTTTTAAGTACAAAACACTCTCTTTAATTAATCTATTAGAAAAACTAATTTTCTCACTGAAGTTCTCATACCCTCTCAAATGCTGTTTCTTAGTTTCTGAGCTTATAAATCCATAGAGTTTCTTTGCATTTCCTCAGAATGTTAATATAAAACTGTCTGTCTCAGGTTGACCCTAGCAACTCTAATAAAAATGCATGATTAAATTTTTGGCTGGGAGTTAGAGACAGAATGTGAGACATAAAATACCCAGCCACGCTGCATGAATAAAGTGCAGAATATTCCAGTTTCTTTTCACATTTTGACACAAATTATAAGGAACAGCATCAGCAACACATATTTACAATAGCTGTTTTATAATATAAGATTAGATAAAATATGAATAGTATAAGACTTTACTTTTAGAATTCTACTGTATAACAGAATCCTTGTTACTGCAGGTGTACCAACCACCTGGTGGGGAGTTTCACTGTACTTGCAAAAAAAATAAATTAAATGATGACGGGCAAAAAACGAGCCGAAAAAAAGAACAAGTAGCACTCTGGTGTGGGCCTGCCCAATGAAGTGGACATTTCTCTAAATCTCAGGGGAGAGACAGTGACATCAATCACTGCAGAGAAACAGCCTCTGCCAAGACAATCCAGGCAGTCGCCAAATCTCCAGGGAGGGAAAAAAAGGGTTGAGTGAATGTCAAGCTATCGGGACAAGTACAAGGTGCAACAAAATCAACTGCTTTACTGGCCAAACATAACACACAAGTAGAGGATGTGAGAAATGAAATATGAGAATAACAGCAAGGTATATTTCTTGTGACTGCTCTTAATGATTTTCTCTACATTAGTCCTCAATTGTCTCCATGACATAAAAAAACATCACATCAGGAAATCAATAGAATCAATTGACGAGAGTGAAAGTCTACTCAGTGTTGACCTTAATAATGCACGGGTACTCGTGGGTGGACACAACGGGAGTTAACACAGTTTGTCGAAACAAATCTCTTCTTTAACACAGAAATTATTCAGCCTTCAGTGTTCTGTCAACCAACCGTTAAATGAATCCATCCTTAAATTCTGTGTGACTTGGTACTGCTTTTTGTTGACTCGACAGTCAACACGCATCACAAAACAGGAACGAAGATAACTACAGCACAACAGCAAGCTTGAATGGTACGATTTGAAGTTGTCCATGCATATATACAGTATATGAATTCAACCTTTTTGCATTTTTTAGGGAAATTAAGACCAATCATTTGCCATCCTTAATGTAAGTGCATAAGTTGTCTATCATTTAGACAGGAGACATACTGTATAACTAGCTACAGTTTCTGTGGCATTACACTTTAACAATATTCATCTTGCTTAAAAAGAAGCAAACTCTTCGAAGAACGGCAAATCCAAACTGAAATACTTTCCTTACGTCATAAGACCAACACTTGTCCTGTCATTGCCAGCGTAGACAGTATTGATACGTGAGCCAGCCACTGGCAATCCAGTCTAAAAATGCAGAATGAGCTAGGTACTCATGTTATTTTGTACTTTGTCTTGGGGCCTCTTCATTTGGCTATGTACTGCTGTTTTGTGATTGATTGGCTGGCAAACTGGCTAACTGATTTAGACAGGCTTAAGGTGCTTTCAGATCAAACGCGAAGCGAGTGTTTGGGGTGGTGAGTTTACATACAAAGTCAATTCAAAGACGCGTAGAGCCGGCGACGCGAAGGCAATGCAAAGGAATTCGCATGAGTTGAATATTTTTAACTCAAGCGAAGAAGTCGCACGACGCCGAGTCGCGATAGCCTATCAGTGTTGGTATTGTCTGTACTTCACCGAGGCTTCAGAGCGTTGTGTGCAGAGGGCCGGGCAGAGTGGGGGATTGAAAATCTGCAGGCCGGCTTACAGCTGCTAAACTTGGGCTGGAGAGCAGGGAGAAGCGCTCCAACCTTCAGAGAAATAAAAACACGTAGTCGGTCGGATTCGGCTCTGACAACTATGCCGTTTACTCGCAGGAAGAGCTCGCAGTTAACTGTTTTTATTAAATTAGCGTTTTACTTTAGTTTTGGGGATTTCAACGTTGATTTATCTTCACTGGAGCTTCTCAGCAGCTAGATTCCGTGCACATCCGGTTACAGTGTTGTTGTTAGCGTCATTATCTCTCTCGGACTACGACTTCATATTTATATAAAAACGGGAAAAAGCTAGACATTACTTGGAGAAAAAAAAAGCGAGGACGCTGAACTACCTCGTGAGTTCAGAAAACATGTTTCTGTAACTTTATTCCAGCTATCATTGTACTTTACTGTGACTAAGTCAGCATAGCATAAACCTGATCGATCCAAACTCCATTCAGAAAACAAACATTTTAGAAGTTGTTGTCCTGCTGTCTTGCTGACAGACCTGACAA